>KZ808238.1:151135-165061 GCA_000696205.2 Oncopeltus fasciatus
TATATATATATATATGCTTTAAAAAATATGTTGAATACAAATTGATAGCAGTGAAGTAATTTGCAAATAAATGGCTTGTTTTAGATAAAAACTTGTTAAGGAATTTATTAAATAACTAATTCAACCAAAATTAACCTGTTTGGTCATACATAATATTAATTCATTTTTAAACATAATGCTTATGAACAAACATCTCGAACATACTTGAAATAAATATAGTGAATAATCTACAAAGAGTTCACAAACAAATCCAAGAACAATTCACTGGTATATTTAATTTTAATGATGAGTACAAATAAAATAACTTGTCCTCTATAAACCTGAATACAAATTATTGAAGTCAACAGTAATTATCTTCAAGCATACTGAGCACATGTTACAACTAATATAAAATGAAATATTTCTCTTTTCAACTCCCTTCCTCAGTAATAAATGTGTGTGTATATATATTAATTCACATACACAAACACATTATATACATACATAAAAACAATAAAAATCTTGTACATAATTCATAGAAGTTATTTAATAAAAAATAGAGTTCTCAATGCCAAAAAAATATCTCAATTTTTTGAAAAATATGTTTCTTGATATAACTGCAATTTAGAAGGGAATTTCCCGAAATAAAATATTCTTTATCCTAAGCTAGTAACATTATTCTATCTATTACTATAACCATGGTACTATAATACTAAAACCATCAAAGATTAAGTATTTTTAAGTTTAAGTTTTCTGTAATCCATATAAAATAGGACTACACTAAAAAGAGCCACAGATAGAAAAAAATAGCATTTCCTATTCCATAGCAAATGCAACTTTAACAGTAGAGCTGGCTAAAAAATTAATTTAGCACTAATAATAAGTATTTAAGATTAAAAAATAAAATTTAAAAAATTAGTTGAGTTAATTTTTTGTAAGAAAATCTAAAAATGCCGTTATCTCAAAGCTAGTTTTATTACACTAATTCATAAAATAACTTATAAGAGGGTATACAAATGTAATAATATTATAAAGGGGAACAACACAACAAAGACACTGCTTCAAATTTACAATCAATTGCTATGTCTAACAGCCAATCGACAGATTTAAATATATGAAATTTGAAGTCATACTTATCTTGGTAGTGTGTTGTAGTTATCGAAATTTGCTAAGAAAAACTAATACATGTTACAAAAGAATTAATGTTATACAGCCATTTACCTGCAAGTTGTTTTCTTAATAAGAGAGCAGACTGTAACTCTGACATTTAATTCTATAAATAACTATAAACAAAAATTAAATCAATATATATATTACTTGAACTATAACGAAAAGCGGACACACCACGGAACAATACGAAATACATATAACTGTGCAAATTTGGACGTTGTTTTGCCAATAGAACAGAACGAAATTTCTCACCATAAATAAGTGTTGAAGACGAACCTTGGCAAATGTTAGAAATTATTTATTTAAATAAATGTATACTATTAAAAGTAACATAAGTCTAAAATAAACATTTAACGAACTAAAAATGACATAGAAGAGATATATTTATTCTTTTGCGTATTTAAATATACAGACTTATTTAATTAATTTTGCCACAAATAAATTTCAAAAGCCATTATTATTTCTAAGAAATAAAACTTATAGAAACTAGACGAAAGCTTGATAATATTTTTCATTATTAAATTTAAAAAAAGTCATTTGTNCCCCCCCCCCCCCTCCCTTCCAAAAATTCTGTCGTATTTATATATTATCTGTATTATTATTTAGATGACCTTTTTATTGAATTCAAAGAGGTCTTTGATTTGCAAAGTAATACTTATTCACATGGTTACAAATTTCTAAATAATTTAGAAAATAACATGATAAAAGTTGTATACTTATGCGTTTTACTCACCGAAAAGAATAATGAAGCAATTTTTTTATGTATAGGTTTTTATGAACTTTATTTATATTATACGTAAATAAATGTGATATTTATGAGATGAGGAAGCTCATTCACTGAAATTCATTTAGTTGGACAAAATGGGGGCCTAGGACGACTTCTATAACTTTCATGACTCCCTACGCCCCTAAAGCGTTGATAGTTTTAAATCAACTCTGGCCTTCTTAAGCTCGAAAAGGTCAGAAAAGAATACTCACAGAAATGCTAAAATATATGGACTCTAAGGGAAAGAGATGATTCTACATCTTCTGAAGATCATTTGGAGGAACAAGAGAATACGAAGGGACAGCTATAATTGTCTCCAGTTACAACAGGGTGTGGTGAAGCGATTGAGGAATTTCTGAGTTTGATAATCGAGAGTTGTATTTGGAACAATCAGCATGCTTTTCGGAGCTAGAGAAGCGCCAAGTTCTCAATTTTACTATGAGAAAGATTTTGAAGGTGGTGGTGGAAAAGGGTAAAAAATTAGCCGTTTTATAAGCCAAGAAAAGACTTTAGGCAGAGTTCTTAGAAAATAAATATTTCTTTATAATGACATAGACGTCATTAGCAGACAATAATGTTCATGCAAGGGTGATATAGGACATCAAAGCTTGTGTAAACGACTGAAAAACCATTTTAGAATAACTAACTGGCCCTACATAAATTGAAGCTAAGATTGTGATACGCTTTGGCCACCATCATCTGAAGAAAGTATACTTAAAAAAATAACCTTCACAAATAACTTAAGTGTTAAGAATCTGTGATAGAGGCCCCAATACATGAAAATTAATCCATGTGAAGTAAAATCAAGTTCATGCACTTAGAGAATAAATCAGAACTGTGATAAGAGTTATTACTTAAGAACTGATAATGACTCACTAGACCAAGTATCACACACTAAATATCTTGGAACAATAATAATGAAAATGGCTGTAAGAATCCAGTATCAGTAGACCACATGTCTAATGCTATAAATAGGCATAATATAATAAATAATCGTCAAGAAGTGAGTAAGGAAACTGTAGTAGCACTCGAATGGAGTACATATTTAGGATATATGTACCTGTACATGGTTCCTCAGAACCATGGACGCTCACGACCAGGAAAAAAGTCACGTGCAGGTGGCAGAAATATGTAGAAGATTCTTAAGAAAAGTAGAGTTTAAGGCGAGAAGGGATCGCATTAGAAATGTAACATTTAGGTCCAACCTGAACTTCAAACCATTAAAGGATCAAGTACGAAAAAAGGTTCCGGTGGTTTAGGTACCTCTCAAGAATAGAAAATTTGTCTATACATACAATTAACTTACATAACTGAGGAGTTTAACAGAATTTTATACAGTTTTCCAAGTGTTTTAAAGCACCAGAAATATAAATATTAACATAGAAAATATCTACGACATGCAATCATCCTAGACATTGCTCCATTTTTTTCTTGTAATTTGCCCGGATTTGTTTTTATTCCATAGTATAAACAGTCAATAACAATAGTCAATTGTTTCATTTTGATAGTCAAAGACTTTGATTTTTGTCTATCAGTAACTGTTCATACAATTTACTAAATTAATCTAATTACAAATTCTATCAATACTTTATCGATTTTCGGAATAAGTTGTTTGTTATTTATTAAACTTTTAAAATTTCCTCACATTATTACCATACCATTTGGTTTGAAACTGGGTAAAATTTGAGACCCACATTGACTAGATTTGACGAGTCAAAATACCAGTCCCTACTAATCTGTTTTGTTCTTCCTAGTTCAATTTTGGTTTAATTTTAAACTATATTAGCATGGTGTTATAAGATTTTTTTTCAATCTTATCTAGCAACCTTAACTTAACTGGATAACTAGTAGCCTTAACTTGACCGGGGAACTAGTAACCTTAACTTAACTGTTATATTTTTCTAGTTTATCAGTCATTTTTTTATTAAACATAATTTTACAAGACTCACTTGAAACAATGTAATTAAAAGTAACCAATCCACCTTATTCATTCTCTTTGCAGACTTACACATTTCTTCAGAAGTCCTGGCATTTATCGCATAAATCCTCTCTTTTTTAACAATACTTAGCTATATGATCTGAATAACCACAGCAATAACAAATATGCAAAGAATAGTCTGTTTCAATGAATCGTGAAAGTATTGTAATAGAAGCAGCATCAAGGGCATATGATCAACCCTTTTGTTGTATTCCAACATATTTCCTAGCGTCAGTATTAGAAGTGAAAGAATTTGAGCAAAATTAAGTTTTAAATAAAATAATTGGGTTTTTATATTTTTTACCATTAGCCCGTAAAATATAATCAATACAGCAGAGATTAGGAAGAGTAAATATAAAAGAATAAGACTTTTTAGAGGCATCACGAAAACTGCGTAAATAAACTGATAATTGTACTCGGATATAGAAAGTTAAAGAGAAATTCTAAATTCCTGATTATTCATCGAGAAATGCTGAAGGGAGAAAAATGTCTCTCTCTGTAAAGAGTATGGCATTTATAATACTGTCTTCAACCCCACATAGCTCGCTGCTGCTTCTGCAATCAAGTTACCCTCTGTCATACCTTCCATTGTCCGTCTTCATTGGTTTCTGCAAACCATCTGTTGGCGAGCGCTTTCGGACATTGTCCATCTTCTGGCTGAATAATGCGTTCACTGTCACTGTCTGTATTCAACTGCGTTTGTATTCTGTGAGTTAGTTGTCTGTGTCAGGTATTGCTGTAACGGTTGCTTTGTCGGCGATAAGGTCTTTCACACGTGCGAGTTATAAGGGTCAGAGTCCATTATTCCAGGTATTGGTTGGACAGGGATTAGTTGTAATCTCCTTTATTGAAGTGTTCTAAGTGTTTCGAAAGTTTTTTTTTTGTAAATGTGTTTGTGTTTGCTAGTGTCTGCCTATGGATTATGTTGTCTTATGTCTTTTTGCGTTGTTGTCGGTTTGTGTGTCGTATGTTCGTTTACGTTTGTGTGTTCGTTTTAGTAACAGTAGCGGTCTAAATATGGTGTCAGATTGTGTGTTGAGTTGTTCGTTAATAATGTTCTTGTCAGTGGTCCTTGTTTTGTATATTTCCATGTTTTCTAAGATGTCCATCTTCCGTGCCTTCTGTTGTTTATGTAGCAACGTCATGGTTGTTTTTATGTCGGTGAAGTCGTGTCCGTTGTCTTGTAGATGGTTTTCGTAGTTGGAGTCCCGTTTATGTCGTTTGTATGATCGTGCGTGTTCATCAAATCTCGTTTTGAGTTTTCGTCCTGTTTTCCTATGTACATCTGGTTGCATGTGTATGTCAGTTTGTATACTCCGCTGGAGTTGAATGTTTCAGTCTTTTTCTTGTTCGTGTGTAGGTTGCGTTTTAGTGTATTGTCTGTTTTTAATGCTGTGAGTATACCTTCTTTTCTAAATAGGTTTGTGAGTTTGTAAGTTTCAGTTCCTGTGTATGTTATTGTAAATCTATGATTTGCCTGTTCTTCTTGTTGTCTGTTCGTGTGTGTTTTGTTGTTGTATTTCGTAAGTAGTTTGTCTATAGTGGTTTGTTTGTATCCGTTGTTGTGCGCAATTCTGTATATCGTCTGTAGTTCTTTGTCATAGTTTTCTTTTGTGAGTGGGATTGTCTTCATTCGTCGTATTAAATGTCTGAATGCTGCGAGTTTGTGTTGTGTGAGGTGATTTGATGTTGCGTGTATGGTGGTGTCAGTCGCTGTCGGTTTTCTGTATATTCCGTAGGTTAGTCTGTCGTCCGTTCTTGTAATAGTTAATAACTTTACAGTAGTTGATTGTTTTGTTGTTTTCTTTCTCCATTGTGTATGTGATGTTGGGGTGTAAGTTGTTTAGGTCTGTTAATATGTCTTCTCCATTGTCTTGTGAAAGTATGCAAAGTATGTCATCTACGTACCTGTAGTAGTGTTTTATGTTGTATCTTTCTATAAGGTTTTTAATGTGTGTGTCTTCTAGGTGTTGTATAAAAGTCTCCATTAGTACAGAGGAAGTCGGGTTTCCCATTCCTAATCCGTCTGCTGGTCTGTAAAGTTTGTTGTCAAATAAGAAGTAATTCTGTTTCAGTATTGTTGAGGTTATGTCTGTCAGTTCTTCTATGAATTGATCATCGTAAAGGTCCGTTAGTCCGTTTTTTAGTATGTCTATGGTTTCTGTTATTGGTATGGAAGGGTATAAGTCTTTTATATCATATGATATAAGTCTTGTCTGTTCTGTGATTGTAATGTCTTGTAGTTTAGAGATTCTTTAATTAGTTTTGCGGTGTGTGTGGCGAGTTTGTATGCTGGTGCCGGTCTGTAGTTTATTACTGGTCGTATTGGTATGTCTGGTTTGTGTATTTTCGGTTGTGCTCGTAGCGTTGGTGGTCCTGGATTCATGTTAATGTATTTGAAGTGGGATCCGTCTAGTATGTTTGGACATCGTTTAATTGTGTTTCGTATTTCTCGTTGGTATGTATCTGTGGGGTCTGTTTTTTAGTTCTGTACAGTTTGTTTGTCTGATGAACTCTTCTGTTTTGTTTTTGTAATCCTGTGTCTGCATAATAACTGTCACGTTACCTTTGTCTGCTTTGGTCAGTGTTAGGTTGTTGTCGCAGAGTTTTTCTGTATGTTTTTAGTTGTCTTGGTTTCTGTCTGGCTATATTTAGTGTGGATTCGGTGCTTTATGTTGTTGGTCAGTAGGTCTGGTACTCTGTGTCTCATCTGTCCTTGTTTTTTTGTGGTAGGTATGTTATTATGTGTTCTACGTCTAGTATGTTTGTTTCTATTTGTTTCTGTATATTCCTGTATTGTAGATAATGTTTGAGTCCCTTTTCCAATGTATCTGTTTCGTCTTTGTTGAACGTGATGTTTGTCAGGTTTACTATGCATTTGTGAAATGTTTGGTTGTTCCGTTTTACGTCTGAGTTGTTTGTTTGTTTAAGTCGTAGTTTTGTGATTTTTTTACCCATAGTATCGTACTTTTTTGTCATTTCTGTTTTTATAATGTCTTTTATGTAATGTAAGTATGTAGGCAGTATGTCGTGTAGGTTTAGTTGTGTCAGTTTGTTTCCTGTCTCTAGGTGTAGTTTGTAAATTTCGTTGTTCAATCTGTTCTTTTTAATGTAAAGTGAACGTATTTCTGTTTTAATCCATAGTTTTTGTGCTTTTATTTTTGTGTGTTGTGCTGCAAATGATTTTGTGTTTATGTTTATTGTAGCGTATCCTGACATTGTTTGTTGAATTTGATGTTGGCTATTGTCTTGTGTAGCTGTCTAGTCTTGTTAAGCATGCGTGTTAGTAATACCTTCGCTTGACTAGCTGTGTCAGGTAAATAATCTAAAAGGTTATTTCCACCACCAATGAATATAGAACTGTCATACCTTCCATTGTACGTCTTCATTGGTTTCTGCAAACCATCTGTTGGCGATCGCTTTCGAACATTGTCCATCTTCTGGCCGAATACATGCGTTCACTGTCACTGTCTGTATTCAACTGCGTTTGTATTCTGTGAGTTAGTTGTGTGTGTCAGGTATAGCTGTAAGAGTATGGCATTTATAATACAGTCTTCAACCCCACACAGCTCGCTGCTGCTTCTGCAATCAAGTTACCCTCTCCTAGTCTGTGGTCCTTCCTTCCTCACGCTTTACGTGGTTTCCCAGGTCTATATCGAGAGGTATAAGGGGGGAGGGGTACGGCGCATATAATCTGAATCACTTCGTACGACAACGTTTTGTACACCTGCGAGACCGAATTAGTGCAACTCACTGGAGGTGGAGAATTTTTCTTTTAACATTTTCGCCCAAGCACTAATCCCGTCCTTCGAGGAACACGACTTATATTGTTCTCGGTTTGAACTTCGTTTCCCATTTGTCTGAAGCCAAGCGATTTAGGGATCCCATGGCAGCTGCTACTTTTTCGGCTGACAAGTCTTTATGAGGTCCTATATTCATCTTTTCTCATCTAGTAATTCCTAAGAAATTAGTCTTCTTCGTAAAATTTAGACATCTGTTATCTATCTTTACTCAGGAGGAGTGGTGCTTTTCACAACCAGTGCTTGTGTTTTCCTTGCATTTATGATCAGTTTATTGTTCTTTATCGTCGTTGTAACGACATTGATCGCACTCACTGGTCTTCCGTACACCGGCTCTTCAGTTATCACGAGCCAGGACGCAGAAGTCTTAAACACACATTACTTCCTATCTCAGCTAGCACTTCATTAGCTACCGCCTTCAACATTCTCGGGCCCCTCACTGAACCCTGAGATGTTCCTCGGTGCTATTCCTCCTAGGGAGGGAGCTACTAAGTAAGCAGAAGCTGTAACTTGAGATCTCGACCTTCTGCAGAGCCGCCATAATTTTAGGCCAACAGGCGTGATCGAAGGCTCCACAAAAGCCAAAATTATTGCGATTGTGTTTTTTTCTTCATTGGCCTTTCTTTTTTTATTTATGACATTGGCCACATCTCTGACCAAAGTTGTTAACGCATCCTACGGGTTCTTCCCTTGGTGCAACCGAACTGTCTAGGGTTGATATATTCATCTAAGTTTTATCGATTTCTACTGCTATCAAGATTTCTAGTAACTTCCCCAGAAACGGAAGGAGGCAGATTGGTCGGTAGCTTACTTCTTCGTTCTTGTCTCTCATCCCCGCCTTGAGGAATCTCCTTACCTCTGCAGTCTTCTACGGCCGAGGAAAAGATCCTTTGTCCAGACATCCATTATAGAAATTTAGCAATCTCTCACCCTAGATCGGTAAGATGGCTCTTATGGTCCTGGCAGTGATACAGTCGTATTCTGGGGCTCTTTTGAGGTTATGTTTCTCGACGGCTATCTTTAGATCTGCTCTGCTCCTGGGGCTAATCGCATCCTAGCTGGTAAGAGCTTTATTATGAGTCTCATTTGCCTCGTCCTCTCTTGGGAATGGGGATTTCAACATGATTATGTCTGACTCAATCTTGTCCAACCGGCTCCCTTTTCAAACCTATAAGCCAAACCTCACGGGCCTCTTTCCTTTTCTGCTAAGGTCCTCAAGCTTGTTCTTTTAGCAGCTTTACGTAGATTCTGTTTAGACTGCAATATATTAGCCTTTTGACTTCCGTAGTGGTTCCGTTTTTGTTTTGTTCCAGTCTCTCCAGGCCTCTATCACTGTTTTCCTAGCCCCAGAAAGCTCCTTGGACACCAGGGAATTGCCTTGTTTCGGACCTGGTATTTGTAAACTCCTTCGTTTACTGCTTGCCTCATATGTGACCTCTGCCCAACCTCTTTCTCGATATCTTCCTCACTCTCCAGATACTGTTTTCTTGTATAAATGCGCGCATGCTCTTTTTACTTTCGCCCAGTCAGATTTTCTTCACGCCAAGCCTATTTTAACAGATCGCATCCGAGGGCCGTCCGCAGTTTCCAAAGTTTATAGGGCGTGGTAGTTGCTGTTTATGTATTCAGCCGTCTAGGCTCTTATATTGCATCCCATGACTGGTGTAGCTAGAGTCGGGTCGATGGCTGATTGGCCGATATGATTGTTGAAAGCCAGTGTTTGCAGCGACCAGGCCTCTTCTTGTGATGGATTCTATTATCATTCTTCCTCTCCTGTTACACTCAACCCCGCTGTGTACCATGCGTTAGAGTCTAAACCTATTCCCATCCGGCATCTCCTCTAGTCAAGAAACTTGTCTATCTCCTCGATAACGTGGTCAATTTTATCTATTATGGGGCAATATGCTGGCACCTCAAAGCTCATTAGCTCTGTTATTTTGGATACAGCTATGTCCTAGAAGTGAGGTGGTTTATCGGCATCATCTACGTTCGGCCAGCCGTTGTTATGGCTGCTAATGAAGATGTTTTGGGATTCTCTCCGTAGACAAATCTGGAGCCGCAGATCAGTCCAGTGAGGCTACCTGTATCAACAGTAGGCCAACTTGCTTCCGAGCGGTGATTTAATGGCCTTTCCCTGCCTCGAAAAATGACAGCTTGCCTCGCTTTGTTTATTTGTAAATGACAGTTGATGCATCTCGTCCGCTTTTCTTTTTTGAGGCAGTTACTAAAATTGTGGCCAGTTTATATGGCCGATCTCCTGTGATTTATAGCACTTTGGTTGCTCTATGAAGTCTTGAGCCCCTATCAAGATGCAACCTATCGTGATATTATTTCTTAAAATGCTTTAGGTGAGGCATTGGGTAGAAGATTTCATTTTTCCTCCCTCTTCGGAATAGAGGCCTAACCATGGCATTTTATGGTTCACTGGTCTGGGATATCTTCGCTTCTTCTCCACTCCTTTCCTCGGGACTCCGGTAAGCACCAGTCTCGGGAGCCTCAAGTTCATGATTCGGCAGAAAACTTTTGAGCTAGGGGGCTCTTCAATTTTCTACCCCAGATTTGTGGAATCTTTCCTGTCCTCACCAGTACTGCGTCTATTCTGGTGGCCTTGAAGCTTCTCTTCCAGGCTATAAGATAAGATAGCCTCCAGGACGGACAAGACTCGATTTGGATCAGGAGCTCAGCTTCTTTTTTAACGCATAGAAAAGGTTTCTCTTTATCATCTCGGCCTTTTTCCTATTCCTTAGCAGGGACACAAAACCCTATTGTGGTTTCCGGTGCAAGAGCTCGTCTTTCTCTCCCAAATGCTAAACTTGATTGGTATTCGTGAAGGGTTGCTCCTCTTCCGTGTCCAATTAGGGCTTCTTGGTGAGCTCTATGAACTGGCTGATTTATTGCTTTCCTTTCATTTCTCGTCTTTTTGCTCTTAGGTTTTTTTGAACTTGTTCTCGTTGGGTTTTGTGACAGTCGCGGGGAGCTCGGCCTTGGTTTCATTTTGATCACCTAATTCGGTAGGCAGTGTCTTTCCCGATTTAAAAATTTTAGCCACCCTAAAAGCATAGCATCAACCTTCGTGTCCGACGGGACTTATCGTAAAATTAGTTCTGTTAATTTTGAAGCTCATAGAAGAGGTCAGGAGCCACCATGAGTTGTCCAACATCTAGTGTAGTAAATCAGATTTCGCAAATTTTTTTTTTGATTCCTTGTCAACCAACCCCTGATATAATCGTTTAAAATTATTTTACAAAACCCATTTTTCGTGGTAGGTGATAATCCTAACTAAGAAGGGTTCGAATTTTAAGTGGGATGCTTAAGATAATTTAGTTAAGCGGCTTACCTTATTGGCTTCAATGAGTTTACAAGGAATACATTAATTCAGTTGTTTTTCTTTTCACTTTTTCTTGTAGATAGAAATAATTCCAGGCAGTGGTTGGAGAAATATTAAGTTGTAAGGCCACCTCTTTGGAACAACAACTTTGGCCAGGATACAATTCAATTAGTCATCGAACTTCCTTTTTTTAAAAACCGAATTCATACTCATAAAACAAAATTGATTTAATACAAGTTTCTACCAGAATAATTTTTGACAAGTCAGTTCAATTGCTTAAAGAGGATTGAATTAAAATGAATCCCTATTTTTATAAAAGATTAACATATGTTTCCATAGGTTAAAGTCCAATTATGAATTTATTGAACAACAAAGACTCTAGAATAAAAATCAAAATTACCAGGTCATTCAAAAAGTCCTCTTCTACAAGAGGACTTTTTGACTGACCTGGTAATAAATAAAACTTTGGTTCAATAAAAAATTTATAAATAAATGACCTATACATAATCATGGAATCTGTACAGTGGAAAAATGTCACAATAAAATTAGAAAAATAATGTATCAAAATGGCAAAACAGGAATATAACTGGTGATCCTAATGTGATTTCTTCCTCCTCAACAATTAGGATGAGTAAATAAATTTCCCAGATGTCTATAAGTTTAGCTGTATAATTTTTCATCTAGACTCTTACCTAAGACTTCCTTAAGGGCTACTCAAAGCCCTAGGAGTATAGTGGGTAGTATGTCTTAAACGGGCTGTGATTGCTATTTTCAAGGTACTATACCTTATGTGACAGATATACAGTTAGGCTTTTTGAATGTGGATGATTACTAGCAGTATAATCTTTAACATTACCAAAAATTTCTTCTTCTTCTTTCTCTTCCTCCTTAGTGCCTTTCAGTGTGGAGGTGCCTCAGTCCAGGCAAACCAAGCCTCCCGATCCCGAGCCAGCGCCCTCATGGCATTCCTATTTCTTCTTCTTCTTCTTTCTCTTCCTCCTTGGTGCCTTTCAGTGTGGAGGTGCCTCAGTCCAGGCAAACCAAGCCTCCCGATCCCGAGCCAGCGCCCTCATGGCATTCCAATTTTTTCCTCTCTTCTCTCCTACACTTGAGATGTAGTCAGTCCATTGAGAAGCGGAAATAGTCCGCTGCAGAAACTCTGCTTAGGTGCTTGTCTATTGGTACCCAACTTTCACTTCCATATAGGAGGGTAGGTAGGTAAACAGCTTTGAAGATATGTAGCTTTACATTTTTCTGCACCTCCCTTTTCCGTATAACTGTGTAGCAGAGGTGGTAGTAAATTGAGTTTGCCTTCCAAAAAATTTTTAAGGCTTAAAAACCCACATTTTAAAAGATATTTAAAACCTTGGTCTATTGTAATCTTGAGCAGAACTCTGTAAAACGATATTCATTGGTTGTAAAATGTTTCAGAAATTTTCTGAACTGAAATGTTAGGTAGGGGAATTGCTTCAGGACAGCAAATTTTACTAATGTGAGCAGCTTCCAACTCAGATATGGTGATGGGGAGGGAGACATAATCAGACGTCAGCAGATGCAGGCTATATAAATAGACTGACTGAACTCTTCTTCTTCCATACTTAGCTATTCTCTTTCTCCCTAACTCTAAGCTGGTTAGTATATTTTCCACCATCTTAGTGGATTAAGTGAAGTGAATCCTCACCTCCTGCTAGGTTAAGCGGGTAGCAACCTCACTGGGTTGATTAAGGTGTATTTCCCATCAAATTTCACTGCATTAGGAAAGGATAGCCTGATTGACTTTCCCCATTCTCACATAAGGTAATCTACCCACCTGCAGGCTAATTTTTTTATTGGTGGTGGGGGAGGGTCTTCCCTGCCTCGCAAAAATCTGTGAATTATTATAATAAATAGTAACAGACTAAGCAGATTAAATGTCATAAAAATCTGCCATAAATATTTTTGTTAGATAACCCTGATCTGCAGTGTGATCTTTTCAAAACTGGAAAACTAATTCATTTGATATTTTTTCATGTGAAGTTTCATGTATTTGCGGAATGTTCATAATAATTATTTCAGTCTCCTTCAAAGCAACTTTATCCCTGAACATGAGAATCAAAAGGAAAATGAAAAAACCAGTAGGTGATCAATTTTTATTTTTTTATGGTATCACAATCATTTGTTTAATTAAAGCTAATAATATAAAACATTTGTACATTTTAACCACACCATAATTAGAGTTTATGATCTAAAGACCTAAAACCCTATAGAAAAAGGCCACTTGTTTTCATAAAAAAATATAATTATGCCTTTTAGAGAGAAAATTATGTTGTTTCTAAAAATTCCAATTAACATTATTTTTAAAATAGAGCTTAAGTTTTATATAGTGAGAAAACTCACAAATCACATTCAGCAATAAAAATATGTGAATTTAAAAGATTATAAACATAACAAAATATGAATGGAGTGCCGTCAACATACTGCTTCGCAGTAAGTATAAAATCAAAATTATTGTTTCCTTTAATTTTGAGCATATGTAGCAATGCACATTTCAATATAAATCTACCATTTATGTGCCTGTTTGCTAATTTAATTTATATAGTAATGCCTTAAGAACTTGATAAAAGATTACAATATGAATAAAGAATATATTGGTATTCAAACCCACCCACTCTGGGTTTATACAAAGTTATTTAAAACATTAAAATTGGCACTGGACCATAACAAAATTAATTATGTCAAAAGTTAATTTATAAAGTACTTACTGAATTAAGACTAGCTTTGTCCGTAAAAGGAGTAAAAATTTATTTCAATTCGATCAATTTTATATATATATATATATATGTCAAAACACACACACACACACATAAGCTTTAGGCTTATATAATTTTAAGTGACACAATTAAAAAAAAAAAAAAAAAAAAAAAAA
>KZ808238.1:175552-189027 GCA_000696205.2 Oncopeltus fasciatus
TTTAAAATAAAGACAAAATAAAAGTTTTTTTAAATTAAACAATTGTTTTACATATTTTTTTATTACATTCTGTTATACATAATATTTTGTAACTTGTCTGCAAAGAAAGAAAAAATCTAATAAGAAATTGTGCATGAGAAGAGAGTATTCAGTGACATCATCCACATAGTTCATTAAAAAAATAAAGGGTTGAGGAAAAGTAATTTTTTTTTTTCAAATCAAATTTATTTATATAAAATTGAAACTCTGATCAATGACATAACACATATGTACTGTTTTTATTGATGACCCTTTGCCACTTATATGGGAAAACTATTATACTATCACCATGCCAGCTTTTCACGATTAAGAGAGTTCTGCAGAAAATTAAACAAATAGTGTTCAGATGGGGGGAGGTCCTGGCTATATGGTGGAAGCATATAAGCTTCCGAACAAAGGATGCTCAATTTTTGCCAAGTCGCTAATGATGAGGGTTGTCTAGCATTATATGTTATTTTTTTTTTTTTTTGCTGTGTTAGCCTCCCTTGCAACCACTTAGGGTCATTGGAGGGAGGGGCTATCTACAGGTTGCCACCCCATTTTAAACACCCATGGCTCAGGACAAGCTTCTATTTATAAATAAAAGATTGACCTGGGCGGGATTTGAACCCGCGGCGTCAGGATTACGAGACCCGTACGAATCCCCTGAGCTAGCCTGGCACCCCCATTATATGTTAAATAGCTTACAATGAATGATTCCTTCTAATTCCACAAAACACTCAGGATCACTTTACTTGGTGTCAATCTAGGCTTTGCCACCTTCTGCTGAGCTTTTCTTGGCTTTGACCATAAACTCTTTTGCACATTATTGTCATACGTGATCTACTTTTAATCCTCTATAATCAATCATTTTAATAGTGGCTCTATTTAATTTCCTGTCAGCAGTGAAACACAAATGAAAACTCAGTCCAATAAATTTTCATGTTAATTAATGTGGAACCCAGTGTCGAGCTTCTTTAGATATACAATTATATGTGAAAGATTCGAAACTGTTTCATGACCAATGTTCAGTTCCTCAGAGATGCCATGAAAAGATAATGTGTGTTGATTTACCTCAATTCTTTTAAAAATTTCATAGAATTTTTCAACAATTAGCTAGCCAGGGTGAGGTTCATTATTTACAGAAAAATTGGGGGTTGAAAATGAGTGAAGCAATTCTAGCACTGGCATTCAGAATGTTTGATGAGTTTATGCTGCATTTTCTTTTTTTTTAGTAAAAAAGGAAAACATGATAAAACTGACTTTTGGGAATCTTTCAAAAGACAATAACTCTTGATTGAGTAGATAAATAAAACTACCTTTAAATATAATTTTCTCTGGACTTTGACCCTTCAGTGCTTCATAGCATGTCTTTACTGAATAAAAATTACAAGTGATAAGGGACATTAAAGCCACCTTTTGAGATAAAAGAAAATTACATTTTACCTTACCTACTACTTACATACACTTTTTAAGTTTTATACTACTTTAATAGAAAGTATTTCTCAGCGTTACCTAATTTAATTCAGGCTTTCAAGAAAAACTGGCTCACTCCTAAAAGAGATTAAATTATTCCTGACCTAGTAGGAAAGGAAATTTGTAACCCATACTAATTTAACTGCTTTACTTGTTAATAGACTTTGCTTTTGAATAATAATTTTAAAGCGACATGCCGAGATATGCGGCACTTAAATGAAAATAATGACTGTTGAAGCACATAACAATTTATCAATTTTTAGTGCAAAGGAACAGAATAAAAAATCTAATTGTCCCAGCCAGCACACTAAAACTTGTTAAAATTTAAGTGGGATTAAATACCAGAAAAAATAATATTTATAAAATTAAAATTTAAAAGTAAATAACAAGAGTCATTTAAACACCTTGACAATGTCAGCTCCTCCGAGCATAAGACGATATATTTGTCTGCCTCGGAGGTTAGACACTGGTACGGGGAATTTAATAACTTATCAGACTTGTCATGGTAGTGTAAATAGAAACACACTGGCCCACTACCATGGAGATCCAGGTTCGGGTCCTGGCTGGGACAGTTAGATTTTTAATTCTGTTCCCTTGCATGAAAAATTGTTAAAATTTACATGGGATTAAATACCACAAAAAAATAATATTTATAAAATAACAATTTATCATTCAAATGCCAGACTCCAGGCAAACCCCTATACTTATCTCTTAATTATTTAACTGGTTTATAAACCATATATATAGATAATCATATAAACCCAACATAAGTTACGTTGTATTTAAATGTAAATAATGGCCTAAATAGAAGCAGAATATTTTCAATTAAATGTCAGGTTTCATGTAAACTCCCACTCCTAATGATAAAATTTCACTGATTAACAATACATACTTTAGAAACAATATTTAAATGTTGAATCTCATTCCTTTAAAAATATAGAGATAGATAGGGTGTTCTGCTAAAGTTTAAGAGTTATAGTAAACCCGCACACCTACTAATTTGATTTTCTAAAATAAAAGCTTAAACCTTTTAGAAATAATTTTATTTCAGTGTGTTACTTTTCATTAGATAGTCTAAATATTATGACTTCTAGAGTGAAGTGATTTTTGATTGATTAAAAAAATTCAAAGCAAATTTGAACTTAAGGTTGCAGAAAAACACCTGCTCCAATTAAATTAATTCAATTTCACTAAATAACAATTGGCCTTTTGAGTTTGTCATTTAACTCCCACATAACTCACTATTTTCCAAAAATCATTTAAAAAAATCAGAGATTTTTAGTTAAGCCTATTTACAGATAACTTTTTTAGGTTCATGGAATTGTTAGAAGGAAAATTTTAAGTGCAATATGAGAAAATGAGCATGATTTTAAAATTAGAGGGTTCAAGAAACCCCTACTACTTCTATTGGTTCAAATTAGCTATTATTCTAAAATCTTTCTTTTAATTAAATTTTATCATGAAAACAATCTCTATAGCTTCATTCCTTCAGAATTCCCTAATAAACTTTCTCATAATCTTAACAAATATTTTAGAAAAACAAACTGGTTTTTGCTATTTATCTTTCACTTGACTTTTATTTACTTAAACATTCACAGAAAGACATATACAGAGAAATACTTGGGTGTGTAACTTTTCAGGAAATATGGCAAGAAATATACTTACACTCATCACTCTCAGAAAGCTTCCTTATTTCCCCATTGTATTTTTTAAAGATTTGTTTTACTTGGGAAATCCACATAGTTTATGTATCTTTTAGATTTTTGACTTTTTATTTTAGTTTTTTCTTCTCCTATTTATTGCATTATAAGAAACTAAGCCAGTAAAAACATTAATTTCATAAATTTTATCCTATAATCCTTAATAGGTAATTTATTGTCTTTAATGACCTTGTGATTGCTATTATAACCTACTTCTTTAACTTCTTTGAGAGAAATCCTACTTTAAATCATACCACATTTAGCAGGTCCTAAGTTTAAATTTGTGATCTGTAAAGATTTATTGAAACGAACCCCTCTTGTTTAGTATCCCTTTTAACATTATTCATACTAAAATTATAAATTTGATTTGACAAGCCTTAGAATAGTTTCATTTAGTTATTTTGTATTTTATTGCACTAACATGATTTAAACTAATATTCTAGTGATGTCTTTTTAAATTACTTTTAGCCATGTTGAAATTAAGTTCATCTAAGCTAACGTCATCAATTTATTCTGAAGCTTATGACTAGTTTTTATTGAGATATGAAGTATAAGAGAAAAAATTTAGCCTTGCTTTCTAAGTTTCAAATTAATTTTGGTGCTAAAGAAACAGACAATGAAGAAAAAAATTTGGTCGAGATACCAAGTAAAATAGAGGAAGAGTTGTTACTGAGTTTAGCAAGATTTTAGGCAACTTTAATGAAAAAGATGAATTTTTAAATATCCACTGTAATTATATTTTGAAATTTTTTAGATAAAATAAGATTTTTTTGTTTTGCCTATAACTTTGCCATTTATAAATTTGAAACATTTAGCAAAATTACTTCATCAATCAAAAAATAATTTAGAAAACTCAATAAGACATCAAGATTCTCAGATGATGGAATCAAGGAGAAATGAAGGTGATTTATAAGAGGGAATGCAATTAAACATCCATTGACAATTAAAGAAAAGTGTAGGCTGTCAAATAAAATTAAAGTGCAGTTTCTGAAAGAAAAAAAAATAATTAAAAACATCATTATAGTTTAACAAAAAGTTAAAGAGTACTTAAATAAACCTCAGTATATTTTTTAATATGAAAATATAAAAAAACTATTAAATTTTAGTTATTTAAGCTAAAAAAAATTAGATTTTATTTCTTTTTTGTTTCTCAAAAAGAATTATACACTTAGCCTAATAAGGGTTAAAGATTAACTGTAGACCGGTTAGTCTTGTTAATTTATGGCACTAAATTTTTTTCTTCAAGTGAGTAATTATTTCTTCTTTAACATATTGAACATAATTATCATGAATTTTGCTTAGCTAGTACAGTTTTAGAAGATTGTAAACAGGAAAAATCTTGGAAAGAAAAATAATTAACACAGTCCAATGATTTGAGGGTAAATTAGTAGGACCAAAGGCTAGATGGAAATTTACACATCATAATATAGAAATGTTTTTCAAAAATTAATTCTAGAATAAGTTAGATAAAAATTAACTATAAAATGAATAAAATAATATTTTTTACTTCCTCTTAAATAGAAATAATATATTCAAAAATTAAGACACAGTTTTTTATTAAATCGATTAAAGTAAAGGAAGAAAGTAAATATTAATAGATTCATTGCCTTATATCTATATGCATGAAATACTAAATTGTTTAGGAAAACTAGTTAAATTGAATTAAGGAAATGGAAGATAAAAGAGTAAATTTCTGTATACCTTCAAAACACGATACCACTTTTTTGCAAGTTTTGGTCTTCCTCTCAGAGTTTTGTGCCAAACAACAGGGAAATTGGTCCTGCTGCAAAAATTTTGTGTAATGGCAATTGTAGTATCAAGGTTAAGAACAACATGCCACCATCCACCAGGAACAAACACTGTTTCACCAGGTTTCTGAAGTATTTCAACCTATAAAAAAATATAAATAACAAGGAGTATGACTATTTTAGAAAGACTAATTCATAATTCTTAAGCACTGATAGTTTTTTAACCTTTTATCTAACCACTTAGGATCATTGATGAGAGGCTATCTAAGTTAACACCCTTTTCTAAGGACCCATAATATTGACAGGGACTCGAACCTAAAATGATAGACTAGGAATTTCAAAGTTATGGACGCTATGAGATAGAATCTCAGAAGGTGGAAATGCAAAGACTACCCTTTTATTACCAACACTTCAGTTCACTTGGAAGCTATATTCAGAACATAACATTTGGTAAAGTTCTCAAATAAATTCTATAGAAAAAGTCATTGAATTGGAAGAAAGAAAACAATAGATTGAACAGTGCATAAAACTGGAATATTAAAACCTCTATCTCTTTTGCAGCTGGGAAAAAAAAAGTGAATAAAGACAGTTGGTTCAAACTGTAGAATACTGTTCCATACTGTTCAAGTGGTGTGGGTGTAAAAATGTTATTTCCAAACTAGTGAAAAAAAAAAAAAAAAAAAAAAAATTGTAAGAGGGCATTGTTACCTACTAGTTTGAAATTCAGTAAATGATAAAACATTAGTTTTACTATACTCAACAGGGAATAGTTGAAATACTTCAAATTAAATTATTATGAAGACCTCAATTTCAAAGCTCATCAATGATTCTGGTACAGGGGCTGATGCTACAGCTGTGGGTAGTAACAAACTAAATGATATTCTTTATTATTCAAACAACTGACAATTTTTAATTAATTTGCATTCTTCTTCTCTTTATTTATACATTTTAGAAATTCTAAAAGGACTTAAACTATTAAGATTTAGGTATACTACATTCTGTAGAGGTATGTAATACATAAAAAATACCTGCACATTGCCCTTGAACATAACCATCTGTTCTCTAGTCTTCCGGTAAATCATTCAGCTACCAATAACTGAGCCATTCTCTTTTTTGTCACCTACGTGGATCATGTTCAGAATAAAATACCCCTCTATCCTCTGCAAATGCACCAGCCAACACATTTTATTGTTCCAGGTTATTTAATAAACCACAAAATATTTTAATGTCTAAAATTTTCCATCTGCTTTAAGGTTCCAAAAATCTTCAAAATTTTTGCTTCCAAATATAGAGTAAGGATACAATCTAAGGGGTTAGTGCCTCCAATGAATATATATTTACTATATCTATAGGAATCTATATTAAATGACTGTATACCATGTCATAATGACAAGCGCTTTCAGCGGGGGTGTGCCATCTTTAGGTTGAACATTTTTGGTTTTCTTATATTGTCACACCGAGGTGCTCGTGTTTTCCCAGTCTCTGAGTCAGGCAATGGGGATCCAGTTCAGTTGCCTACCTTGATAAACTAAGCCTGGTTATATGAATTATCTGACTGTATTAGGTATGAATGTATCAATTTTAAAATACTGAGTTATTCTATGGGTTATTGTCTTAGGTCATTTTGTGGGTTTGTCAGCCAGTTGCTAATTTATATTTGTTTATCTGTATAGTTTATCTGTATATATAAAAAAAAAAAAATAGAAGAAGTCTGAAATGGTGCCTGAATGCGTTTTAAGATTTTCATTAATTATTGTATTGTTTGATGTTTTAATTCTGTAAATTCCCATGTTTCTAAAATACCCATCTTTTGTCCTTTCAGTTGTCTATGTAATAATTTTATTGTGATGTCTATGTCTACTGGGTCATGTCCATTGAAGTGTAAATGATTTGCATAATTTGAGTAGTTTTTGTTCACTTTTCGTGATTATATATTTTTTCTTTCATGTCTACTTTTGAGCTTCCAACCTCATTTTCCTATTTAAGTTTTGTGTATATGCATGAGAGTTTTTTGTACTTTGTTGGTTCTGTATGTAACTGTATGGTTCAGTCTTTTTGTTATATGTGCGTAGGTCCTGTTTAAGAGTGTTGTTTGTCCTGAGTACTATGGTAACTCATTCGTTCCTGAACAATTTTGTTAGTTAATATGCGACATATGAAGTTATTTTGAATATCAGTTTTGTCAACTTTTTGCAGGTTTTTGTACGTTTTGTTGTTGAAATCCCAATGTAGATAAACTGAAAACTAATGGACTTCTGCCATTATAAAACAGAACCATGAAAATATAACAGAAGGACTCAGAATGCGAATCCCGACTTCAATAATGATGTATAAATTTATACAACACATAAGACTTTAAACACATTAAGAATATTTAGAAAAGAAATAACATAAAACTTAACTACAGATGACTTAGTTTGGAAACTTTTATAAGACAGCGAAAAAGACATACTTACAGACCTTAATAACTTAAATCCTAATATCATATATAAAGCAGAGAAGGAAGAAAAAAATATCTCTACAATTATGACAAAGAATTACAAGCTATATATACGATCATTTATAATAATGGATACAAATGAATCACTTTAGACTAACTAATTAGGCAGTAAAACAAAAAAACATACAAAAGCACACAAAAAAAAAAACACAAGATGACAAAACAGAAATTCACATAACCAACATAGGACAGAAACATACTAAAAAACTTATTTATAAATGTAGGAATAACCACAGCACTCAGTACAAACAACACAATGAAATAAAACTCTCACAAATTCAACAAAACGAATGAACGACATAGTTCCTACAAAATATACAAACTGACCTGGTCAACCAGATCTACCATAGAAAAAATAGGGTGAAAACTCAAAAATAGATGCAAGGACAAATAATGACAAACAAACTGAACATGATTCCAATTATGTAAATACTTTACATTACTATGGACATGATGCTACAGACATACCCAGAACTATCGAATTATAGTATAAATACCAAGTGATGGGCATGAAAAATGGGGAAATTTACAAAGCTAAATCATTGAATAATACCATAATTAATGGAAAAAAAATTTATAGACACCATATCTACACTGCTATTTTACTGAAACGGATAAGCTAAAGAAATTGAGCAACTGGCACAGACACTGATAATTTTCATAAAAGACCTAGGACTGAATAACTCATAGAATCACACATTATTTAAAAATGTATACATACATACATAAATTCAGTCAGATAATTCATGATGAATATTTTAGAAAACTAAAACATTGGCCAATAACATAATTAATGAAAAACTTAAGAAAAACTCAGACTGCTAATTTTACGAAAACAGACAAAAATAAACAACTGATACACTTAATGAAACTCAGTCAATGTCTATAAAATAATTCTAGTCTAGAAGATGAATAATTGAACAGGTTTAGGAAAATATCTCACACATTTTATGCTTTCATTAATCTTTATGTAGATAACAAGTTTAATAGACAAAAAAAGATTAGTACCTATTTGAAAGGGGGTTATTTATGCACTAAAATAACACTCTTTTATTACAGAAATGGTGTAAAAATAATTATTTTTTTAATGATAAAAAGTAAATAAACATTGAACAATTAAAAACAATGATGCAGAACAAATGTAAAATTCAATAACTTACTTACAGGCTTACAATCATGAGGCCATGTTGGGAGTTTAGTTTGAGGATAAATCAAGGAAAACCATGTAATAGCCTCATCCCTTTGCTTTCCACCCTCAACAGATGTAACCTTCAAAATTTCTTTAGGTGTATGTGTAGGAAAAAGACACCATCTATTATAACAAGTGTTAAGAAAAATATAGAATTAAATTATTATTCAAAGACTACAGAGTATAATTAATTACAATAAATTTAGTCATAAAAATTTCAGAAAAAAATAGGTTTAAAGAACACAATTTTTTTATACATTAATTTGCAATTCTATGATGAGAACAGTAAAACATTTGTTATTATAGTATTTTTTTTCAAAATTAGTTTTGAAAAGCAAGCATAGAAATTAAAATAAATGGTTCTAGATATCATTGAGTACCAAAGTCATAATTTGCAATAAATTGTTCAAATTGAAATTTTAGAACCCCACTGCTGAATATGTAGTTCGGAATCTGCATCTAGATGTAACATATTTCTTCTTATTTGCCTTAAGCCCCATCCAAGTTGCACAATTTTTTTGTACACATTCCATACAGCATGTTTAAATTGTCAGGGAAATATACATCATAATGTATGTCTACACAGCTATACATTTCCCCTATGGGTTGAGTAACATGAATTACGAGTTAAGAGGATGAGGCTTAATATCTACTAATGAGGGAGATAATATTAAGGATAAAAAATGGTAATTGGTTTGTCATTCAATCTCAAAATACAACTGAATGGATAGAAACTATTTTCCATGAATAAATGTTTATTAATACCAAGGGTGACATAAGCAGATTAGATTCTAAACTGAATGGACAGGACTGGAGATTCCTTGAGCATGCACCTCAACCACCTACTTTCAAGAATAACTTACATAGCAGAATTTCTGCAATTAATCTCAAATTAGCAGATTACCTGAATACAATAAACTAGATGACCAATCGCAGGACAGATATCTTTACTTCCAAAATAAATCTTTGTTCAGACAAGGTATTTAGGTTTTTTAAATTCATTTTACAAACAAATAGTGATATGTGTATAATCATATAATGTTTTAGAGATTAGACTGTTTTATTAATGTGAGGATCACATTTCATGCAATGAGTAAATATCTCATGCTATGAGTTAATTTTAAGTACATGGGTTATTTTTAGTTTCTACAAACTATTTGCACTCAAAAGAATAAGAACTCATCACGATTTTTAAAGGTTTTACTATTTCATCAATGAGAGGCTCATATTTCCTCATGTAATGAGTTAATTATTATATTTATTAGTCTTAGTCCTCATCAGAGACTTATAACCTAAACTTGCTACAGTTCTAGTCATACTAATATTTTTCTTAAGAATCTGTATCAGGGCGATAGTAATGTATGGAGAGATTTCTAAGGGAGGTTTATGGTCACAACTCTAGAGTATCTTCTCTCTGAGATGTGGCTATAAATCTTACCCGGAGATCACTCCAGACAACACTATCGCCCTGATGATGACTTACAAATTAAGTCGAAACATTGGCAATAATAAAATAATTACCCAATAATTTTGGAGTATTTTCTTTTTCTGATCCGGGCCGAAACCCTGACCAATTTCTCCAGAAATTCTTCATAGTGTTCTTTCTTGCACAAAACTGGAAGAATTGATTTCTCTGATAGAAATAATGTGTTGCATTACAAACAGAGCAGGGTTTGACTGAATACTGTGCAGGCAATTTTCTAGCATGTTTCCTTCTGGGCAGTGAAATTTTTTCTGGCTAGAATAAGCTGCTGGTGTGATTACAAGTACTAATAAAGTGGAATTACATTTAACCTTGATTTACTTATTGAAAGACGAATCAGGCTCATATAAATACATGGCTATAGAGTTCCACTTAGTTTTGATTTTACTCACTAGGTCTTCATGAGTAGTAAATTCTGAGGAAGAATATTTTTGCTCGAATGAAGTTACTGAAGCATGAGATGTGAAAATTAAATTATTTCCTTAAGCTTTTCAATTTGTAAATTTAAAAAGATTACGTGAATCTCAATATTCAAGAACACATGTCAACAGATTCTTAAAAAATTAGTAGTATGACTAGAACTAAGTAGATGATGACTTACAAGTTAAGTCAAAATGTTGGCAATAATAATATAACTTCCCAACAATTCTGGAGTACTTTATTTTTTTGATCCCTGACTAATTTCTCTAGCATAATATTCGATGGCCAATGAACCTCCAACCATTACAAAATGAAAAGTTCATCATGCAGGACATTCATAGAGTAAGAAAATTCCTCCTTAAAGTTGATGAAGAACACCTCTTCAGAGGTACTAACTCTTCTTTATAATTTAAGAAAAGGAGAATTTACCTAAACAATATTTCATATAAGTGAACCAGAATAAAAAAGAAAACAAGTTATCGCAAATATCTTTGATACCTTTTATGTCCTTGAACTAAGGCATTCCATGCAGAAGTTCCTAAGGGATCAATGTGAATACCCGTGCCAGAACGAGCTGGACCCATCACAAACCATCGATAAGGTGGTCTTCTGCTTTCACCACACAAATGAAACAGATCATCTCTAAAATAAATAGGAATAGTATAATCGTTGAGAAGTTTGCTTCTTCGTGTGTCCTGTTGAAAAGAAAGAAACAATCGAAATAGAAAAGATATAAACATTAGTAAGAAAATACTTTCTTAAGATGAATATAATTTTTTAGCTGATATGATATAGTAGAAACACTGTTGCAATTTTTTTTTTAAGCACTTCTAACATTAAATATGTATTTTTTTAAAATAAACTAAAAAAAAAAAAAAAAATCTTGTACTACTCTATTAATTTGGTTCTACTAACTTGCTAAAAAGACTTCTTTTTTTTAGTAGAACACTAATTTGATATTTTTTTTTTTTTTTTGATGGAGAGGTTTTTCGTGTCTGTAACCTATGTTTTTAGAAAAATGGTTTTTATTGTGATAAAGCTGTTTATAGCATAGAATTTTGCAGATAGCAGTTTTATGAAACGGTTAAAAATCTAAAATTCGATTATTTTATTGAACTGGGTTGAAATTCACTACAGTAGTTCATGTGAAACATTACTAACTGGTATACCATTCTATAGAATATGTTCTCTACATATCGTTTCTATGCACTAAGGCTCTATTGGAAGACATGGGCTAAAAAGGAACGAACTGTGTAATAATTTAAAAAATTTTCTAGGTTTCAATAACTTTTTTGACAAACTTACCTAGTTTGTTCTGGCACCCAGAACACCAAAATCTAAAAGCAAATTTAGTTCTAAACATTAACATAAAATTATACAATCTAAATTACAAGAGTACAAAAAGGAAATATCTCATTTAAAAAAAAAAAAAATCCATNTCTCTGATATGCCCTCTGATAATAAGTAAATCTATGAGCTCTGCACTTAATTTTGAGTCTTCAAAAAAAAAAAAAAAATTGAGATTAAAGCAGGCAGCAGGCAGACTCCCTTTTTCAGCATGCCTCTCCTCTTGTTCTGAATCGCCCTCAGTAATTTTCTTAGGGTTCCACAATATCTTGCAGCATTGATGGTCTCCCCTCGAGGCAAATATACAGTAAGAATTATGCCTTGACAGTCCCATAACACGGATGCCATGATTTTCTTGGATGGAATCGTCATTTTGAACTATTTGGCAAGGGTGAAGAGGTGTGACGCCATTGTTGAGACTGCCTTTTGGTTCCCGGTGTGTAGTGGGCAACCCAAGTTTTATCTTGGACAATGAAGCGGAGAAATTCATCGCCACGAAGTGTGTAGCATCTCAAAAAACTCTTTCCCAGCCTTCACTCAATTCAATTAGTGTTGATCTGTCAGCTGTTTTGGGACCCACTTCACCGACAGTTTTCGATATCCAAGGGTTTCTGTGATGATTTCATGTACCAGAGGTCTGGAGATTTGTGGAAACATTGCAGAAAGTTCATCCACAGTCAATCTGTGGTCGTCACAGATCGCATTTTCACGATCCAAAATTTTGTCAGCCCCAATTAAAGCTCTTCCGCTCCTCTGATCACCAAGCACAGATGTATGACCATTTTTAAACTCGCGACACCACTTGAACGATTCAAAGCTTTATCACCATATGCAGTTTGTACCTCATTAAAAACCTCAACCAGAGTTAATCCCTTCCAAACGAGAAAAACAATAACACCGCATATTTAACACTTGACGGGAGATTGGATTGACATTTCTCATGTTGCTGCATCTACAGTTCTCAACGTACTGACTTCGAAGCAGTCTTGTTGTGGAAGGGAGAAATCCCGCTATGTGACAGTGCAGCCAACATGTGGAAAAACAATTCCCTACTGGCGTGACAGTCTCAGTACACTTAATTTCTGGACATTCCTCGTATGTCCATTGGTGATCTCTATTTGTATGGGGCATACTCTGAAAGTTCTCAAGTATGATCCTAGGTCACTGTCCCGAGATTATGAGGTAAATATGAGTTGCACAAAACAATATAAAATAAACTAACTAGGGAAATGCTTTTAAGGTAAAGCTGACTGCTAAAGAATTGTATATAGGCCTGTGCTTTCCTTTGCATGCCAAGCAGAAATACTACTCTTGTTTTGCAACATTAGTGCCCTTCCTATCAACTTAAAACATACAAGTGTCAAATTTTAAAAAATAACTAAAAGAACACATAGTTACAAAATTATAACATCAGAATATGAATATCATATTGAATATATGTTTTACACATCCATGATGGTAAAATTCAGAGAAGGGAATATTTCACTTAGAGAAATAAATAGAGTAATAATTATTTTATTGGTAACTTTTAAATGTATCTTAAATTAGTCCAAGTTGTTAAAATGTATTATTATTGTTAAAGTTATATATATAT
>KZ808238.1:207293-229321 GCA_000696205.2 Oncopeltus fasciatus
TTTTTTTTTTTTTTTTTTTTTTTTTTTTTTTTTTTTTTTTTTTTTTTTTTTTTATTTTTTTTTTTTACAATAAACTGATATTATTGAATACAGTAGCGGTATCCTACACAAGATTTCCTTTATAAAAATCTATGAGCTTCAAAATATCTTTATCTCGTGCTAATAAATATAAAATATTAGAAGAAGATGTTTTTTTTTTGTTGTGGTTCCGTCAAGGTTGATTCAAAAAATACAATTTAAAAAATGTATAATTTTTATTATCTGCCAACATTTCGGCTTTAACTGTAAGCCAACTTCAGGGCTACTTACATGAAATACAATGTCATAAGAAAAATCTAAAAAAATTAAATGATTTACATTACTATTACATAAAATTTGCCATAACTAAAAGTAATGTGTCATATGCAGGCTGCTCTCCCTTAATGCAACCCCCCCCCCCATAAAAATGATATCTACAGTCAAAAACTCTCCTTAGCTTAGCTACACCGTAGCTAAGGTGTAGCTAAGCTAAGCTAAGGTAGCTAAGTCTAGCTAAGTTAAGGCTAAGGAGTAGCTAAGCTAAGGTAGCTAAGGCTAAGGAGTAGGTAAGGGGTAGCTAAGGACTTGATATTTATAAAACATTAGAACATAGTTTGTTATACTATTAAGACCTAAAACATAACGGTTATTTGATTTGTTTCGATTATGTTTTAGATGAAGAGAGATCAAGAAATGAGTCTGAAACTAAGCCTGGGCTAACTTACACTGAACTAATTGAAAAAGCATTAAAAGAAAATGGAGAACTTACTGTTTCAGAAATTTATAAATGGATTTAGTAAGTATAATAATTATATATTTTACATTTATATAAGTAATAGTACAGCCATAAATTTTACAAAAGTATAGCCAGTTGACTTTGAATTAATTGTTCAAGATATATATATATATATATATATAATTGAAACAATAATAACTTCTATTATCCGTCTTCATTGCAGAAACAAATGAAGACGGATAATAGAAGGTATGATAATTCAACATCTACTTTGTATTTAAAAAAAAATTAACCATTAAGGTTGGAATGATCTAAAATACAAATTTTAAAACGAACGAAATATTTAGTAACTGCTAACACGATGTATAAGGATTCGCTTAGTTTATAGTACATATATTTTTTTAAAGAAAAAAAATCATCAGGAAGGTGGCAAGTTCATAAATAACAATTAGAAGTAGAGTAGAATTCAACTAAATATAGTTTATTAAGGAAATGTAAATAAATTTTAATCATGTGCCATTTATACAACTATAACTAATGCTCTTATAAACCAACAATGATTAACAAAATTACTTCTAATGTATAATATATATCTTAGAAAATCTATATAATATATATTGTTAAAAACTAGGGTAAGTAAGTGGCGTGAGGACCTCTACGGGAAGGGGGCAATTGGAGGTTGGTACCTGCTTCCTTTGTCTTGGNTATCTGGTAAGAAGAAAATATATAAATTTATATATTTATGTATAAATATATAAATCTATTTTAAATAATAGAACTTCACATTTAAAGTATCAATAACAAAAGTAAAACATGTAATTTTAAACCAGAATAACACTATTCATATATGGATATTCTTTTAGAATATTTTAATAAATAACTGTACTCAATCCATTGACATAGTTTTTCTTGCATCTTGCTGCCCTTTTTATAATTCTTCCTTGACAAATATCAATGTCAGAGAGTGCTTTCGACATAAAGATGATACATCTTACAGTAGATACTACTGGCCGATCTTGAAGTGTGGCTAACTGTTAAAATGGTAGTCCTTTTTAAATATTTTTTTGGTATGTGTCATCTTTCCTGACTGTAGGTTGTGTTGTCAAGGTCTAGTTACAATAGGGTTTCTTGGCATCCATCTCCAGTTTTATTTCACTAACAGAAGTGGTGTCTGAGTTAAAGTGTTAGTAAATATCTTGCCAAAATCCTTGTAAATCTCCAAATTCACTAAAATTGTATAGTTTCATTCTATTCATTTGCCTTTGCATTAAAATCATTGTGTCTTGCATGTTTGTGGAATCCAGCTTATTTTAGTGTAAATGGTTTGTGTTGTTTCTTATGTTAATTTTGTATGATTTGTGAGTTCTGTGGATACAAGATATTGTTTCTAGTTCCAGTCTAGCTTGCCCTAAGCCTGTTATGAACATATTAGTTTGTATACTCTGCTAGAATTATAATATACTGTCTTGTTACTTCTGTGTAAGTTCAATTCTTGAGTATTTTCTCTCTAAAAATCCTTTTAGTACACCTTCTTTTTTAAATAAGCTAGTTAGTTTGGATGTTTCTGATCCTGTATAGATTTTTGTTGAATGTGTATCTGTGTTAGATTAGTTTGTCATGTAATGTAATTTTTTGTTGTATTCCTTTAGTAATTTGTCTATCATTAAATGTTTGTACAGTTACTTATTATTACAAATGTTTGTTGAAAGCGATTGTTTACATAGTATAAAATTATTTTGATTATTACTTGTCTAAATTCAGAGTTTGTGTTGTGTGATTTAGCTGTCATAGGTATAGTGCTATGACCAGTAGCTACCATTGTAGCTGTTGGTTTGTTGTTTATTCCATGTGCAAATCTGTATTTTTTGATTGATGTCAAGATAGTTTATTGTGTTGTTCTCCTCCTTAATTATTGTGAATATAATTTTTGCTGTAAGTAATTAAGCTGCCGTTGTCTGTGATACTATGTATATAATGTCTAAGTATTTGTAGAAGTATTTGTTTATGTTGTGTTTTTCCATGAAAATCTTAATATGTATTGATTCGGTGTGTTGAACTTAAGTCTCTAAAAATATAAGAGAAATCGAGTTTCCCAATTCGAGTCAGTATGTAAGTTTGGGAGTTAATTGTTAAAACATAAGAAGTTCGGTTTTGATTTAAACTAAGTCTGTTAGAACTTTTATGAATTGTTCATCTTACAGGTCTTTAAATCTATTTTTAGTACATCAATAAATTAGTAACAAAAGATAAGTCTTTAATTTTGAATGAAATGTGGCTCGGCAATTCCTTGATTATGACATCTTATACTTTGTAATAAAATTCGAAGTGTTTCTTTCTCAATAAGTGTTAGGTAGATAGAAAGCCTTTGATTAGCTTTGTGGATAGTGTTTATGGTGTTTGTATCCTGATCTGTGATTTTTAATTTGAATTTTTTAAAAGTTTTTTTGGTTTACCTCATAATGTAAGCAGCCCTGGGTTCATATTAATGTCGTACTATTTGGGTTGTTTAATTTTGTGTAAAATAAGTTTGATTAATATTTGTGTCATGTTGATGAAATTTAGTGCATGACAATTTCTGTCACATTTCCTTTGTCATGTGTTTTTCAAGTTGGTATTTTTTTTCTAACATAAGTTTTTTGTTTTACAATATTATGGCTAGTATGGCAGCTATTCTTTTTATTCTTGCTTGTCTTATGGCAAGTAAAAACTAAAAAAAAAAAAAAAAAGATTCACCACTATTTGGCTTTGGCAAGATAAGAATAAGGAAATGAAATTTTATAAGAAAAATATTGAAAATATTTATTTCTAATTATACGTACTTTTCTGGATAAATAACTGAATAATATATTCAATGAATTTTAAAAAAGCATTCAAAAAACTCAAAGCAAAATACTTTAATAGTAAGTAAGTGTTTGCCAAATATTTTCCTGCAGTTAATTTAATAGAGAATTTTTGAAAATATAACTGCCACAATGTTAAACATTTATTTAACGGAGTTTCCTATTATTTAATTATAATTAAATAAATATGCTAAAAAAAAAGCACTACTGTTTTTCGAATAAAGAATATTTATTTAATGTCTTTTTATGTTTCAGCTCCTATCATTATTGAAGATGACCTCTTAGACTGTTCAGATCCAATATTAAGTGATCCTCTTCTTTTCTCAGACTGTTTAGAACTGGGATTTCAACCTTACGAGTTGATTGAATCTCGCTTCTGAAGGTATTTTGCCTTGCTTGTTATTGATTACTGATGGTCCTTAAATTGAACTGAAAGTTTTTTGTTTATACTTTAAAATTCTTCAAACTAAGCCTTAAATTATTTTGAAGAAGTATTTAGTATTTAGCTAATTTATAAATTCTTAAAGTCCTTTAAAGCAAAATGTGTTCCTAAATGAAACATGGAACATTGAATTTGTCACTGGTAAAGAAGTTTGATCATAACATAACTAATGAATGGTCCAATTTGTAAATCTTTACTTTTTTTTTCTTCACTTTTAAAGAAGTTTACGGATGAGATTCAGTTCTATTAGACAGGAAAAACTAAATTGTGTTCTCAAAGATACCCATAGACAGAAAAAATAACCAGAACTTATCATTTAAGTTATTAAAAAACATTTAAATTGAGAATTTTAGTGCCATTAGGGAGCTAAAAAAAAAATAGGTAGCCTGTTTAAAAATTCCTTAAATACTGGCAAAGTCAATTTTTTTTTCGTGTAACATTTTTTTGAATAGAGATAATTTTACTTGCTGAAAAATATATAATTGAATTCTCTTGGTAATAGAAAAATTGTATTTGGTAATTTCTTTTCAAAAATAGATCCATGGTTCTTTTTAGTATTGGTCAATTGCTGGACAGTGGATCGCACAGCACTAAGTGATTACATGAACTAACTAGTAATTAATAAATTATAGGATTAACACTCGAATATAGATTCTATATTTATCAAAATTATATGGCTTCTTTTTTAAGAAAAATGATGTATTGTCTTCCAGTATAATACAAATATATTCCTTCAATTCAATCTTTCGGCTATATTGCCATCTACAGACCGCAGAATGAATATAACTCCACCTAAACCTCGCTTGTTGTACATCTGTTCTTTTCAACATTCATGTTAAGTATATAATAAATGCGAGAGCATAACACTTATCATGAAAAATCAATTTTAATTGTTACTATTGACCACAATTATTTATTGTTTAATCTTTTACATTAAAATTTTAATTTATAGCCATGTCCCCTACAAGCTCTCCAACTGTTACTACTTCATCATTTACTAAATTTGGAGAATAGACCTTAAATTCTATTGGTATTCAATCATAAGTGCTTTATTCCTCTTATGAGTTGTGTGAAATTTTTCTTTTGATTTGTAACTACTGGGGGAAGCCTATCTGAAATGAACTTGACTTCATAAAAAAAAAAAAAAAAAAAGTGTTTAAGTAAAAAATTGCTTTGAATTTGATTGCTTGTTTTTCAGTAATTCCAAGTTGAATTGAACTTACTTTTAATGAACTTACTTTTTGTACTTACCAAAATATTTTTAATTTAAAAAAAAATTTCTTAGTTTAAGCTAAATGTATTTATTTATGATTGAAATATCTGTATGTATGCATGAAATATTATCAAACTGCAATTGAGAAAATAAATGTGAGGAACGTGTGGGTCCTGTGCCCATTGTATGCTTCTTAGAGAAGGTTTAGCTCTCCAGTAAACTCAAGTTCTTGTGCTTTGAAAAAATTCTTAGTATAGGCCAACTGTAAATGTGAAAAAAACAAGGAAAGCATTCTAAAGTATGAAAGAAATCCAACTGTACATGAAATAACTAAAAAAGCAGTTGATTATTACAATCGACATTATGAAAAATGAAATATGCTGAGACTATTTTTTCCTAGCTTGAATTTTTAAAATGACAGCACTATAATTTTATCAAAAATACAAAAATAAAATTTAAATTCAGTCAATGTAATTAATCAAGGGATATTAAATTTAAAAAATTAATTTAATTGATGAATGCTATCCAAAATCTTTTTTTTTATAGTTGTTGGCATTAAATAAAATATATTTAAACAAAAATCTAAATTGATAGGAGTAATTTATCATACATTTTCAGAGGAGAAATTCTCCTTTCAATATGTGTCTGTGTATAATTTAATATAATTTTTATTATCTAAAAATTTATATCCATCAATGAATATATAATCAATATACCTATAGGAATCTGTATTCTTGGCTGTCTTTCATGTCTATGGAGAGCGCTTTTGGCAGAAGGATGCCATCCTCGACCCGAACATAGCCTCGCACACTTTCTCAGGCACTGTTTGATGTTCAACTCAGTCAATGCCTGAGAATGTATATTTGGCTATGTTTGGCCTAAGAATGGCAGATCCCTGCCAAAAGCGCTCGCCATTAAGACCTGGAAGACAGCCAATGAAGATGGATTCTTATAATTATATTCATTAAGTTGTTACAATTAGTTTTAATAATCACTTTTTTTGGATACTATTTAGCAAATAAATTAATAACTAGAATGGCAGTTAATTTGAACCTAAAAATAGAATTCTAGATTTGCACTAATTTCAACCAAAACACACGGACTAGTATAAACTCTAGCTACTATTAAAAATTTTATAATTCTTAATTAGTAAAATTTTAGATGTCAAAAATTACTTTTTACCATTCTGAATTCAAATCATTCAAATATTGATTTGGTTTTATTAATAAGTGATATTATTTGGATAATAATTTATTATTACTCTGATGATGAACTCTGATGATAATAATTTAAAAATTTACAAATGAGTTATCTTTTTTTCAGGCCCAGTAAAATTATTTGAATATAAAGAAGAGTTGGAAGAAGAAACTTAATGTATATTTTTCAAACTGGTAATATTATTTTTGTGCCAAAGCAGCACGGCACAACATTTTATTATAGGAAAAACATGATGGTGCCAAATATTATAATGTCAATAGTCTTCTTCTGAATCTAGATATGTTGATACAAAATATAAATCACCACTTATTTTTATTTATAAGTTATAGTTTATAATGTAACATTCCTCATTTTTAAACTGAATATAATTTTTTTACATAAAAGATATTCTTGTGTGTTTACATGTATGTACATTTGAGTGTATGTATAGACTCCCTTACTTAGTTCAATAATATAAAACAATATTAAATTATAACAATTATATATTCTATGCAACACATCGCATAGTGTGCAACACACAGTTTAAATAATATTAGCAACGGGGAAACTAAATTCACCTATCGGTGTAATCTTTTTGTTTATTAATATGTAAATAACTACCTATCTGATGTTAAGTGGTGAAGATAAGGTAATATGCCACAGGAACAAAATTGTAAATAAGTGGTTTTCTTCTTATGTCGTTTCTAGGTAGGTCCTATTTCCATTATGGTCCATTTGTAATCCCGAAATCTGCCTCCAAATGACCCTTCAATTAAAATAATTTTAACAAACATTTTTTGGACCTTAGAGTTCAAGGATTTTGAAATCCTTTCTTAATTCACTTATAGCAATGTTTGTCCGTCTGTATGGTTTTGTGAGATTATGAACAATATTACACTCTATTATTTGTTTTCTCATGTTCGCAAATGACTAATTGTTGGGACCTGAATTTTGTTGCTCTGTTTAATGTGTTGCTTGGGAAAAGTTAATTGATTTTTGGTTAATTTTTATGTTTTCTCTCCCATGTTCATTACCAACAAAGGGTGTTATAGGATACACTTGGTTAGTAAATTTTAACTAATAAGATTTTGATTTTGGTGTTTTGTCTAAGTAATGATTTCATATTCGCTTTGATAGGGCATTTGCATTTTTGCTTTTACTTCTTGGATTGCATAATAAACTCTGATGATTTAATTTCCATCCCTGTAAATTTCGTTAAGAGAGAATAGCCAGTGTAATGTCTTATGGTCGTAAACTTTAACAAATGTTTGTATGAAGATAGCCTAAGGCTTATGTTCATTCTTTATGATGTTATTATTGTTTTATGGACAAATGCCTTTCAAAATCATTTGCAGTAAATCCTGCATAAGTTGATAGTATGTCTATATTATTAAAAGTTTACTAAATATTGCACCTAAGGCTTAGTTATAAGGGTCTATTGTGAGAATGAACTATTTTGAGAATACTAGGTATTAGTGTATTATTTAGTTTCATATTAATTTCATAATAAACATTCTATTTTGCCAAATATTTACTTTTGAATTTTTCAAATATATTTTTGTGAGAATGTACATTTCAGTAACAGCACCGGTATGAATATTGTTGTCTAAAGGTATGTTAAGTTGTCCATTAATTATGGTATTGTTTAATGTCTTAGTTTTGTATATTTCCAACCACTTTTGGTTTGAATAGTTATTGTTGAACCAGAAGTACTTCTGGTTTAGAATAATGGAAGATATTTTCATTTGTTCCTCAATGTATTGAGTATTTTATAAGTTCTTTAGTTATGATTTTAGAGTACCATGTTTTCTACTACTGGTTTGGAAGGAGTATAATTATTTTGTCATAATTTTTGTCTGTCCTGTAATGTAATGTCTCGTTATTTTATGGTTAAGTCTATAGTGTTTCTTACTGTGTATTAATTATTTTATGGGTATTCCGTTGAGTATCTTTGGGCATCTCATTCCATAGGCTCAGTATTGCATACAATTTGTTTGTCTAATGAACTGTTGAATTTTTTTGTAGTAATCTTGATTACATGATAACTCCCACATTACCAGTTTATTTTGGTCAGTGTTAGGTTTTTGTCACAAAGTTTTCTCCTTGTGTTTTTGTCGTGTTCTGTCCTCTTATGCTTTTATTATTCTGTCCTGCAGCTATTATTAGGAAACCCCATTATTACCTGTGTCATTGGGGTGAAGTGTTTTAAGCATTTCTACAGCACAGAATTAGCAAAGTTTCAAACATCATTTGGCTCTACTCCCGTTTTTTATAATATTGTTGGTTCAATTCTTCTTAGACAAGTCTGCTCTTTAGTCAGTGAGAATACTTAACTTTTAAAGTATCAGATCTAAGCTGTCTGATGGACGACAATCTTCTAAATCAGGTTTGGAAACTATTAGTTTAGTACAAAAGTTTTCAAGAATAACGAAAATGTGTGCCCAAATATTTGTCATTTAGTATCATTAACTCTAGGAATTGGTTAAATTATTACATGTCTTGTTAAGATAATTTGTTCATTATTTCAATATACCTGGGAATAAGTTCTTTCAGATCAGAATTATGCAGAATGCATGAGTGATAATTTGAAATTTTGCTAGGCCAAAATATACTTAGTATTATTTCAAAATTTTTGTTATTTTTTCTATACTCCAGATGCAACTGTTATTTGAGAAACAAACTATATTCTATAAACACAAAATTAATTTCAATACTCTGAATCTCTAAATTGGTCTGTTTAAATTAGTAGTGACTGACGATAACAAGAGAAAAAGCACTCACCAGCAAAATCAACAACTCCTCAGAAAGGCCAATAGGCCTACTACAGAATAGGTAGCTGGCCCCTGATGTGTGGGATTCTGACATTTGTGGGTGACTTGACAGACTGACTCTTGAGTGGCATACTACACCATTAATTAGTTATAAGTGTTAGCGTCCCTTTCAACTACTTAGGGTCATGGAGGGAGGGGCTATCTACAGGTTGACATCAAAAACATTTCTTCATCTATGTCCTACATGGAAAATATTAGTTAACATTGATCTTGAATGATGGAATATTGTACTATAATAAAGTATGAAAATTTAACTCTGTTAGTAGCCTAATTTTCTGCCCAGAATAATGTTTTTATTTAATCAGAATTAATCAAACTTTTACCCATTTTCAAGCATTAAAAATTTGTTAATAACCTGAAAGGACAAAAAAGGAAATGTATTGTTTAATGAAAAAAACATTTCAGTTGTGAATTGTGATCAAGGTACAAATTTTAGGAATTTAAATTTTAGTGATTGTTCATGAAAATATTAGTGGTAGTTTTGAAGGAGATTTTTAATGCTTTAAAATGAACTAAAAGTTTGAAACATTGTGAATGCATTAAAACATTGTTTGGTAAAGAAAATAAAGTTTATAATGAGAAAATAGTAATTCATCATGGAAAAAATTCAGAATAGTTAAGACAGATGATGTACCTAGTTGCGCACTCAATTACATCACACTAATGTACCTTCCTGTTTATTGCTTCGAACTCTCTGCAAATAGTTCACAAAAACCTAACAGCAACATTATTCTTCTGATTTTCTTGTTCAAATCATTTGGAAGTTTAGATAGAACAGCAGATAGTAATTTCAAAAATGATAAACTAAATGAAACAAAAAATGATGGCCATTATATGTGTCACCTAAATTCCATCTCAAGAGTGAGATTTTGTTGACTCCAATAAACCATCTATTAATAGACACATACAGAAGTTTCAAATAAATTTTGAGCCCAATGGCGAAATCTCAGGCACTCTACATTACCAGGAATTAAGCCATGATGAATAGCTTTCATATTAGCATATGATAGGGCATAAATATTTTCTTTGTAATTCATAGATTTTTAGCTTCCACCAATTTATCTAATAACCTCGTGCCTTCTCTATGGATTCTTTAAAGTTTTCCATATAATAGCAAAATATTAACAAGGTGGTGAGAAGCCATGTTAAAAATAAGTAAATAAAAAATTTGGCAAGATTTGGATGTAACAGTAAACTTAATTGAACAGGTTTAAAATGATCTAAGACCACCAATCCTTAACACTAATTGAGAGCTTTTTAATTGTAATAGAGAGAGGAAGACAACAAGTAAAGATTAATCAGAAGATATGTTAATCTTACATAGGTAAATAATGCAGATAATTCTCTTGTGGGTCAAAATATCATTATTAGGAAATATACTCAACATAAAAATTACTGTGAACCATGCGAATTAAACTTAAAATATATTCTTTAGATGTGTTTAATTTAAAACATAGTATACAGTGATTGATCTTCAGGAGTCCAAGAACCTTATGTCTTCACATAAGCTAGGAGAGAGGTATTCAAAGGTTGTTTTATTGATAAAACTATATAGATGTGTGGACCTAGTAACATTTATCATGCACCTCAGAGATGGTTGGGACTTGTGGAGAGGATCATTGTGTGTCTAGAAAAAAGTCATTTAGATGTCCTAGGAGGAAGGTAGAGATACAGATTACCATTTAGTTGCTGAACGATAACGAGGTGAAATTGAGGTAGCTTGGGATCAAGCGGTGGACAAGTGCCAACTCAGGCAGAGACTAATCTGACAAAATCATGTTGAGCAGAACTACTGGGATCACAAGCCTCATAAAAAAGAATCAATTAAACAAGTGGTAATTATAGTTGGAAATCATAAAATGTAATTTTAAAATATACTCTCTTAATCTAAGAACATATAAGATTTAAGACTTTGATAGTTTTGACACAAATTTATGATAAATGAAAACAAAACCTTAATAAAGACTCATCCATTTCAATAAAATTTGTTTTATGGACATAATTTTTGATAAATAAGATTATTAGATCAAGAATCGTGAATAGAGCATCTATCAAAAATATTGATACACCTGGCTCTAATAAAGGTATCTCGATACAGAACTTGGATTTAGCTTTTGTCACCTGGAATTAAAGGACTATGCCCCAGTCATATAAGATAGCTGAAGATGCTGACCATATGATTAAGTATAATATCCACACAGTTAGCTGACCAAGCAAATCAGATGACTGAGGTAGAGTTAATAAGAAAGATTACTCAATGTTTTATAGTGGACCTAATGAAGAAAGAGGTATGAAACAGAATTTATGATTTCAAGAAAGATGAGGAAAAGGAAGAATCTTTATACAGTAGCATTCTGCACCCATTAATGGAATAGTTTATAAAATTAGATTAATCCTTCAGATTCCTACATTTATATCAGTAGATGAGCCCTTTGAAGAGAATATAAAACTAGAATTCTATCATGACATAGAAAGAATATATAATGAAATCTCGAAATAGAGCTTTAAAATGATATAATAAGTGATTTTACTGCAAAATTAGGGACAGAGAGCTTCTCCCAAGCAGCCGATAATTTTTACTATGTGACAAAATGAAAATTTTAGAAAACACCTCTGTTGGATGCGCAACCTGTTTATTAAAAACACCTTCTTCCAATATAAAAAATATGGGCAGATAAGGGAACCTGGAAAGCGCCGAATGATGCAGTAATCCTGATGGGCTATGTTCCACTAGACAAAAGACTTGCATCATCAATTATTGATATAAATACTCTATGTGGACTGAATAGTGGCTCGGATTACTTATTAGTAAAAGTGAAATCTAGAGTATACAAATAAATGTAAAATCTGGGAGATGATATTAGGAAGAAATAAGACAGGTAAAATTTTAAAGACAAAGATGTTATAAAGGATATAAAAAGCTAACAAAAACTTAAAGATAACCCAATGATGAAGAAATCAAGGATAGATGAATCAAGAATATAAAAACACTTTGCAAAGGAAGTAATAGGAGAAAGGAGAGAATAAATAAATGAACAATGGTTCATTGAAATGTGTGCAGAAGCCATAAGGTAAAGAATAAATATAGAATGGCATATAATAAAAGCCGAAGGTGAGAGAGAGAAAAAAAGTTATTTTGGTAAAAATATTATAGTATATACTAGTATATGTTTGAAAAAAAGCATTTTACACCTCTTATGAGTTTTTTGGTAACTCTAATAACAACGAAGTTAATAGAATTATAAATTTTGGTCTCCCTCTAAACACCCCCTTTTCCACATCCAATTTCAACCAAAAAGAAATTTTTTTAAGAATTTGTAAAAATGACAAAAAATGGAGTATCAAATTTAATTTAATTATTAGCAGATTTCCAGTAAGGAAATCAAGTTATTCGCTTTGGTAAAATGACGCAAAAAAAATTAGCATAAAAGGTATGTTCACTTAAATTTGCTCTATACTGGCCGGGATGATAGACTGGGAGAAGGGAGCTTGCTCATTATAGCTATATTCGTCAATTTCTTACTAACATATTAATTTAATTAAAAAAAAATAATACTGAAAAATAAACAAAATTATTGAATTAATGTGATAATCTCTTTGAAATACAAATGTACTACTACTACTACTCCAATGAATAATTAATAAATAAAAACAGTTAATAAGAAATACTCAACCCAGATTTTTCCACCATTTGCTCTTTGACATGCCTATTACGTAATAATGAATTTATCAATAAAAGTCCATATATTTTTCCTATGACATGGTCCAATGGCTATTCTGTAAAGAGAGGTTTTGTGTTGAGAATGGCATGAGTTTCAGCCTGAAATTTGAATCCCCTAGGTTTTTTTATTTTATTTAATTTATTGAGCTAACTTACTGCAGTAAAATTATAAATATTGTTTCTAAAAGTTATGATGATGCAAGAGATGTGTAATGAGCAAATTTCATTAAAAAATATATTACCGGTTTAGTTGTTTAATTTTTTTGCATACACTGTATAATCGACAGTTTTTAAAATAAATAAATAAAATTCACTATTTAATTTAGTTTAAACAGCTTCCAAACTGTTGTTATTAATATTATGAAAAAAATATACGGCAAATTTATTTTACTAAGTTAGTGTTATGACATATTCATGAAAATTGAAGAAGATATTTAAAGTTAACTATTTTAAATAATTATCATCATTATGTAAACATGAAAGTAGTTCGTTTCACCTACTATCCCTTTGAAAAACAGTTTAGAACCAGTCTTAGTGATCTCACCTTTTCTCTAACTAGTAAGATTAAATTAGTTATTTACTCTATTTATGCCCATACTCTTCATTTTACACTTCTCTTGCCAATCTAACTTTCTTTTTAATTTTATTTATAACTGGGAGGAATTTGGTCAAAGCTTATAGAGCAATTATCACGAAAACATCAATGTTTTCTGGAAAAAGACCAAGACAATAAAAGGAAAGATGAACAGACCAATAAGTAATATAAAAGATGAGGGAGGCAAATTGATTACGGGGGACAAAGGTATTTTGGAAAGATGGAGGCGCCACTACAAAGAGGTGTTTTCTGGAGATTCTGAGGAGAATCTCTAGGAATACCTAGAGAGGGTATACAGAGAGAATATGATAAGGTGATATGGGAAGAGGAGGTGGAAGCAGCAGTGGAGATATTAAGACTTGGAAAAGCACCAGGAAGGACCCCATCGCCCCAGAATTCATCAAATTTGGCGGGGAAAAACTGCTGAAAGCATTGCAGTATCTTTTTCAGAAGTTAATAACTGAAAAAAACTATCCCTAATGGAATTGGAATACAACATAATTGTCCCAATTCACAAGGGAATGCCAGCGAACGAGACTACTGCAGACCTATATGTCTAGTCCAGGTTGTGTACAAGCTGTATACTTCCATATTAGAAAAGTAGCTGAGAACTAGTGGAGGATGACTTGGAAGAGGAACAAGCTGCTTTCAGGCCTCAAAACCAGACCCAGGACCATATCTTCTCTCTCAGGACAAAAATAGATAAGATGTTCACAGAGGCTTCCTCCGTCCTCAGACATATTTACCAATACTTCTTCTGGGTTCAACCGTGTCTTGGTCATTCTCCATTCAGCCCTGAAGAAGCCATTACACGATGTGCGAAAGCTTGGCACCTAAAAACTCCAAGACACGATTGAACCCGGAAGAAGTATTGGTATTGGTAAAAATAGATAAGTCATAGGAACGAGGAAAGAGTATTTCTTGGCATTTATAGACCTAAAAGCTGCCTTTGATTTGATCCCAAGACAAGAACTATGAAATGTTCTTTTAGGAAACAACATCCCGCAAGGTTTGATAGAAGATATCAAGTCGACGAGTAAGGCTAATATTAACAAATACATTAAAATTTCAAATTTTCTATCAACCAAACCCCTCCCCCCCACCTTCCTCTCACCAAATTTCAGTCATTAATGAACTCATACAACGGTTTAAAAAAAGAAGCTTAAATACCGAATTTGGTTTCACCATTTCAAAAATTGCGGATGCTAAAGTGCCTTATGACAAATAAATGGATTTTAACGGATCATATTTTTGGCATCTCTAAAGTAGGATTGGTGAAGATCCATTGAAAATTTTCTACAGTTGTGTCATGGTAGGTACCAAAGTGAATGACTTGGTTTTTCTAAGAGAAATCAGCTAACAAATGTAATAAAAAGAAAACAACATCAGAGAAGAAACTTTAATAACAATATTATTCCAATATTGGAATTACTCCAAGTATTATTGCTAGTAATGACTCCATATTGTTGGATTAGGTAGTTCAGAAGTCAGTATTTTGTAAACATGGACTACATTTTCCCGAATGCAAGATTCTTTAAAGGTGACAATAGATAGAGAAAATATCAGCTCATAAAAATATTATACATAAATTATGTGGCTTATATAGAGTAATATGTTTGACAAACAGGTTATAATGAACATACAGGGTTTACTTCATAAAAATGTAATGAGTATTTAAGGTACATTTCATAATATGGTAAGAACATGCACAATAACTTAACAAGGAATTGAGAGACATTTTGCCATATTAGGTATATAATGAGATAAAAATTTTATTATTTCAGTAGACAAAATTAACAGCTATTTATGACTGAAGAATTTATACAACAATAAATTAATTCCGTATCTCAAACATACATCAAGAGTAAACTGGTTAAAGTTATAAATATGAAGACATTAAACAGTCCTATAAATAAAAGGGATTATAAGCCCAAAAAAATTTATTGCACACTGGTTTTTATGAACTAAAATAATTATCTACTTAAACAAATCTTTATTCTTAAACTTATTAAAAATAAATAAATAAGAAATGTATATCCAAATAAAAAAGAATAAACAGGTACTGAAAACTACCAAAAGATTGCATTTAAACAAGGTTAACAAATTGTGCTGATATTGATCACATTTACACATAATTAGTTCATTCATACAGCATACTTATTGAGCGACAAGATATAGCCCTTCCCCCAACCACTTTTCAGTATTTTTAAAGCTGAAATAAAACTAAATGTAAAAGCTCTAATTTTTTTTTTGTATACCTTGAATATGAAATTAATATTGACTAGAAAGTGATTTTATACTCCTACTTTAACTTTTTAAAAGACTTTTTTTTACAAATTGTAAGCAACTCTGACCACCAATTTTCACAAAATATAAAACTTCTGTAATAACCTTCATTAGTATTTAAGGGTACATAAAATTCTACTTAGGCTTTCTATGTAGGGACTTTTTAATTCTGACTCCTAGGTATTTAGAATTAGTGTAAAATTATCTTTATTCTTTTCACCTCTAATGAAATATGGTTTTGTTATGTATAGGATTCATCACAGTCCCAATTTTGTTTTCTAATCTTACTAGAGCAGTTCATATAAAACGAACTCTTGTAGTTGTTACATTGATGAATATTTTCAATGAAAACATATTCTGGTACAAGATTGAGGGAAATTTACGAATTAAAACTGGCCTTACAACTGCAGCTGAAATTCTTGAAAGGAGTTCTGACAGTTCAAAAGTATAATATTTAACTGATAATTCTACTACTGTTAACTGAAAACCCTAAAATTTCAACTGAATTTAAGGAATAACAGTAATCATGATGACATGTTTTATATTATAATCACTATATTGCACTCATTTTCAAACAAAGAAACAAAATTTTCAACTATGGTGATACACTGTAAAGATTATCCAAAAGGCATCCAGGAAAGACTTGACATCCTTGGATGTTTAGTCTTTAATTCTTAGTTAATCAGATGACATACAAGAGTGTATCTCATCTGCAAATTGTGCTCCTACAAAACAGAGCAAAGCTTTAACTGCATGTCATACTTCCGAACTAGACTGGAGGTTTTGCATGAACTTCTCTAGTCCCAAACAGATTATATTGTGGATGCCTCACTATGAGTAATATATCCCTTGGAAACGGGGCAAACTTCAGTTAAATTAGCCCTCAGAATATTTGGTGTTTTCCCTAAAACTGACTTCAGCTATTTGAATGAACAATTTTCAAGCCAAATTATAATAAAAAAGGCTAATCCCAGCAACTGATCTTTATTAAAGACCTGAAGTTATCTGGGACATATAAATAGTAACCAGTGTCAAAAATATCATATGGAAAAAAAAAAAAGCCTATCAAAGAAGGTACTCATGAATTTAATCAGTAAGTCACGTACTTCACACACTCTTCCCTTCCAAACAGACTAACCCAGCCTCTGTAATCTTACCTTGTAAATTCAATGCCTGACTTATAAGATCAAATTAGTCATTTACTCTTATTTATGTCCATCTTTAATGAAAGTGGGTAATCTGGTTATTTATGCATCTCCAGGGCAACAAAATTTTTCATAAAGAAATTTAGCAGGTCAGTTTTAAATGCAAAAAGAAAGAATGAATTCATTAGTTAACAAAATCGGACAAAAAAAGAAAAAAAAAGAAAGAAGGGATTACTCANATAAACAAAATGAGTCATTGGGTTTATGATCGATCACATGACTATTGGAGTTAATTAGAACTGAATAGATGATTAAAAGAAAAGTACAGCTGCCAATACAAAAATGCATAACTTATCTCTTAAATCTGACAAAAGTTCTTAATTTTTTTTTTCTCTAATAGCCTTACAAATAAGAAGCCCCAAGCTATTTAAAAAAAGAAGGAAAAAGCAGTTAACAAAAATCCGTGACATCAAGGATCAAGTCACAATTAATGACGAGAAATTGTCCCCATTACGCCATACACACACACATTTTCATTCCCTATAAGTACATACTATACATAATGACCCATGCCCTCGAAGTTTTTAAACCTACTATTTGATTTTTAATAGATCTTTATAATACTATATAGGCTATTTTTGTTGGGAACTGTAGAATTCACAACCTTTTCTTAGTTTTTATCATACACTCCTAATTAAAAGAATAACCTTAGTAATGAGATGGGAGACATATATATTAAAGTGACCATCATTTTTAGAGTAATGAAACTCAGCTTTGTTTATTGATAAAAGAAAGATTTAAGGAGCTATACAGCAAAATTGACAATTAATTGTAGAATTTTAGCTGAACAATAAATTTTAATTTCCATTAAAACCATAATTAGTTTCTTTCATAATTGAAACTTGACATATATTTTCAAAGCAAAGAGGAAGGCTGAGTTTGTTTGTTGATGAGCAAAATTGGATGAATAAGTACGAAGTAACTCTTGAAGAGGATGTGGAAGGGAAACAGGCAGCTTTTAGGCCACAGGATCAAAACTTCTTTCCGAAAATGACTATGTGTGTAGTGCACAGGTAAAGCAGTATGTCAGCTTCCTAGATTTACAGACTGCTTTCGCCTCAAACCCATTTGTAAAATAAAAAAAAAAGAGAGTAAGGGTTTACCTGCAGCCTACAGTTACAAAAATGGTATGTAGGCTATAGGGGCCAACTATCAAAATAAAACCCAACATAAGATATTTAACTGGTATATAAAGGATTTAGATGGTTATTTTCCAAGATCAAATTTACTAGGATTTACCTTAAATATCTAATTTTAACAGAACACACTATTAGGCATAATTATTATTAAAAAGATAAAAAATACAACATGCAGAATTGAAATAATAATTGTGGCAAGTTTGCTGTGGATCAGTGAAAATTTCACATTATTATGAGTGGGGACTAACCTGAAATATGACAATTGATTAAAAAATTTTATAAACCCCCAAGAGCATAATTCTCATTCAAATACGAAGTAGATTGGTATGTATCACTAAAAAGAAACTAAAAAAAATTGGTTGGTAAGAGTAAGGGATTACCTGAAACATTAAACATGAGAAGGGAAATTTTAATGATTTTGCTCACATCATTTTTATTTAATACGAATGAAAACTGACATACATATTTTAATAATGATTTAAAAAAACATTCTGTTAATTGGTTGACTAGCAGTATAAGGAATCAGGCTTAACCTGAAGCCCAAATATTGATCAACAATACTTTAAAACTACAGAAAACATAGTTTTATTAATATAATATATTAATACAACATAAGAAGGTCTAGGACTGGCCCTTTCAAATTACAATCCCTTGTATCAGCTTACAAGACAGGCCAAACCATCACCTACCTATCTTGTATTTAATTTGTCTCTTGAGACAGCTGTGGGGAACTTACAACATTCAGATTTTAAGGACATTCCTTAATATAAATGTTCAGGTGCTTGGGATGCAAGCAATCTGGTCCTAGTTGGGAGAACATTGTAAGCAGTGAGGGAGGCTTAAAGGAAGTTTTATAAATTATGATAGTTGGGCCGCAATGCAAAGATGAGTAAAGAGAAGTCCCATATAAATTATTCTAGGTCAAGTATTTGAAGCATAGAAGGTTGGGTGCACTAGGCCCCAATGGGAAGACAGTGTTGCTACCAAAGCATTATTGATACTTGGAATTGTAACTGGAAGGCAGCAGCAAGAAACAGAGACAATAAGCAGCCAATGCAGGAGCAGGCTATGGTACATTGAATGAATTGTAAAGCCATACAATTAATAATGAGCTTCATAATAAACTTTTAAAAATTATTCAAATATATATACAATTAATTATAAAATCTGGAGTGAAGGTTAATCTATAAACTAAAATTTAGTTAAAAATATTTTCATGAATTAACTGTTGTAATTGCTGAATGAATACCTTTATCTGGTTTATACTATTATTATTATTTAAAAGTTACTCAAGAAATATTCAATGTTTCTTTGTTTAAAATTAAACATTAGGAATGGTTATGTGACATGGAAAGTGAAAATACAAATTTATGATGATATTGAGAAATTCGCTTAATTTAATTAAAATTCACTTAAATTGTGAAAGACAATTTATTTTTAATTCTGCCAGACCCCGGTCCCTAGTTTTGGTTGAGAAAGGAAGGAGGGGCAGTAATTAACATCATACCTTTAGATGTTGTAAACAAGGCCAAACAATATCAGTATTTATTTGTGGGCCAATTTTGGCTAATTAAATGATTTTTATGAAGAAAAATAAAAAATTTGGTCAAATTTGCCTACATTTTTTTAAAGTAACTAATTTTAGAATATATAAAGAGGGTTCCTATCAATAAAAATTAAATTAACACCAATAAATTGACTTTTAGCCAATATTGACCTCAAATTAAAAATTTAGAAGAGGTATATTCCAAAAAAAAAAAAAAAAAAAAAAAAAAAGTGAATGAGAGAGAGAGGGGGGGAGGAAGAGAGTCTTGTGGCAAGCTATGTTTATGTGGCACACATATTTATGTCTTTGATGACATAATTTAGAAGATGTGTATTGAACATTATCGAGACACAAATTTATACATTGAGTACAATCATTCCAAACACTACAAAATATTGAATTTATATGAAATTAGGTACATTCACACGAAATACCTTTAAAGTTCACATATAAGTGATTTAGTATATTCAAGTATTTACATTTTGAGCAATATAACAAATAACATTAATAAAAATTTTAGTAACAATATTTTGTGCAAATTAATTACAATATGTACAATAAGGATTTTCCACCTCTGTTTAAAAAAAATAATGTTATATTTATAAAATTTTAAATGTTAACTATAAAAATATCTAATAAACAACTAACAAGTTAAAAGCTTTTTTTTTTCTTCTGTTTTTTCATTCCATCATTAAAAATAAGTAGATTCTCTACTTCTATCAATAGCAATCAAATAATAAGAAAACAAAAATAAAATTAGAGAAAATAATATTAAAATGTTCAATAAAACAACATTCAGTCTCAAAGCTCCATATCTTACATGAAATATTATTGCTATTTAGGCATAAAATAATGTTGATTGCCCGTCATGTTTTGAGAATTTAATTGGCCTCTTGTGTTTGTTGCATATAATTGTTGTTGAAAATTATGAAACTGTTGAGCATAATTTGGATCAGCAGTAGTCGGACCAATGAAAGTTGAATTTTTAAAATTGTTGTTTTGGCCCATAGAAGGTGGCAATGGTTGGCTAGCGTCAGGAGCTAATCCAAGTGGAGGATTTTTTGATGAACCGCCTAAAAATTGACAATTTGAATTTTGAAAACTTTCAGGATTGTTAAAACCCATTTGAGGGGATTGCATCCTGATCATTCCAGGCGGACCTCCTGGACGAATAGGACCTCTGATATTACCATGGGGGGATGGACACATTCCTATATCATTCATATTATTCTGAGGATAATTGTTAGGAAAATATTGTAAGTTATGTGAAGGAAGTTTAGAATCAAGATTTGACAAGGGATTTGAAAAGCGCAAAAATTCTAGACTTGGTGGTCCCCTAGGGACTGAGGCTGCTTGAGGCCTTGATGGTAGGTATTGTATAGTATTTGGAGCATTTGGCTTCACTTGAATACTTGCTCCATTGTAATTTATTCCTCTAGGGATAGGTCTCTGAGGTCCATAACCCTGCATCATTTTTGGAGAAACAGACATGCCCGGGGAGACAGCATTATTGCATTGTGGTCTACTTGTATTAAAATGTGACTGCATTTGGGGTTGCATTCTATGATCAGAAACGGTGCTAGGAATATGGTGCATATCAGTCATCATCATATGCTGACCTGAATTGGGGGAATTAAACTGAGGCATATTTTGGTGCATCCCAGACATTATTGCCTGCTGATTGACAGGAGAATTAGGTACATTGTTAGTGAGTTGTTGGCTCATTTGAGCTAATGAACTAATAGGATCAAAGTGAGAAGACTTGTTAGCAGCAGTAGTATTTATTCTATTAGGATTCAATGGGACATTATCAGGACCTATACACTGAAAGTTTCCAGCGTTTAGATCTTTTTCAGAGGAGTTTACACATTTACTAGATGAGTTGTCAGCAAAATTAGGACAATTTTTTATAAAATTTGTTTGCATACTCATATGGCATCGTTCACTAGTTTGAGGGCTATTGCAGAATGGTACATCTAGTTTTCTTTGTGTTTGGTTATTAGGTGAATCTGTAGTGGTATCACCAGCATTTAAATCTGATGTAAAATTTCTGTTTACATCAGGAGTTGATGGAGCAGAAGATTCATTCATCTTTACAGGAAGCTCTGTTGTTTTTGGGGTACTATTCGCAGAGAGGACACCTTCTAATGAACCTTGCTGTAACCTGAGAACAAATAATAAAATGACAACAAAATTTAATATATAGACTTAATACAATAAAGGGGAAGCTTAAATTTTCATTATTTCAATTAAAGAAAA
>KZ808239.1:22367-60069 GCA_000696205.2 Oncopeltus fasciatus
TATATATATATATATATATCCTAAGCTACAGCAAACCACAGCCATTGAGTTCTTCTTCTTTAATGAGGAGGCGATGTAATAATTCGAAAAACTTGTTGTTCATAGGAATCTAATGGAATCTGGATGTTAAGATGGAGATTCTGTGAAGCAAGAAACAGAGCCACCCTTTTCAGAAGTATTCTTTCAAGTGCTCTTCCAAATACTAGAAAATACACATATAAATATAAATAAATGCTATTTTAATGTAGCTGGGGTAATAGTTTCCTTTAATAATACTCAGTCAATTGATAAAATATATATTCAATAAGTATGAGGATTAAATGAAATCAATAGAGAAATTCGTTAGTTTATTCAGCTCTTGAGTGACGTACATATTTAATTTTTCTATTTATTTATAAACTTTGCTTCATCTTGTCCTTTCAAAATGATATTTAAAAAATTTTTCATCCCCTATAAGGATTCGGGGGTTTTAATAAATTGGATTATAAGGGGGGTGACTTTTTTCCCTCACAAAGGCAGGGGATGGGATCGGAACCCGCAAGCCATATCATGTATATGTAATAAAGATGCTCATATATGGATTTCAAAATCTCCGGTTTGTTTATTAATATTTGAGAGGCTCATTAAAGGCCCCTATAGCTCTCAGTGGTTGTACATATTTCATGACCTGCTTCTCGCCGCGCACCCGCTTGAAGAGACATGGAGGTCTCCAAACAAGCAGTCGTGCTGATAAAAACTTGCTGAGGAAAGTATGTAACAAACACAGATCCATAAATATTTTTTATTCGGTTGTGGTTTTTTATCCCACGTAAATTTTAAACAATTAATGAGAGGGATCAGAATAAAAAAATCTATCTGTCCTCGCCACAACCAAATAAAAAATATTTATAAATTAAAATTTAATAAAGTAAATGACGAGAGTCGACAAAATGTATGACAATGTCAGCTCCTTCGAGTTTAAGACAAAGTTCTCGTCTTTTTCGTAAGTTAGACTCTCGCTAGTGTAGAGGGAATTTAATGAGATATCTAGCTAGTCCTTGTGGTGTAACGGCTTAACACACCGGCCCGGCTAGCAAGAGATCCAGGTTTCCAGGTTCTAGTCCTGGCGAGGACAGATAGATTTTTGTATTCTGTTCCCTCTCATTAATTGTTTAATCACAGATCCAGTTGTTTTTTTAAATTTGGTGGCTTTTCTGATAGAATAAAAAAATTAAGGAGTACTTTTTTAGTGATGATAGATACAATTTTGTATAAAAAAATTACGTGGGATAATACACCACAACTAAATTAATATAAATAAATGAAAATTAAAAAAGTAAATAACGAGAGTCGATAAATAGCTAGACAATGTCAGCTCCTTCGAGCATATGACAATGTATTCGTCTTTCTCGTGGGTTAGGCTCTCGCTATTGTGGTGGGAATTTAATATGTTATATCTAGCTCGTCCCGGTGGTGTAATGGAATAGACAACCTTTAAATTTCCAAGGACAAAAAAAGGCTTTAACACACCCCCCCAACACTCTACGCCGGGTGGATTAGGTATATAATTCATCTATTTTTCATAGATATTGGAATCATATTGGCCCGGAAAGCAGGAGATCTAGGTTTGAGTCCTGGCTGGGAAAGATAGATTTTTATTCTATTCCTTTGCATTAATTGTGTAAAATTTTGTCATTATTCCTTCTTATATTTTGAAACTTTAATTACATTTTTTTTAATAGGGTTGTATTATGGCTTATATTTTTATACATCATTTTAAACTATCTTTGTCAAGTATATGCCCATTTGAGCATTTTATTTGCAAAAAATAAATTATATAGTTAATAATAGAAAAATTAGTGAGGGTTTTGGCCAGGACCAGAAAAATGAATGTTCGGAAGCGCTCGCCAACAGAAGATGGTTTGCAGAAACCAATGAAGACGGATAATAGAAGGTATGATACTTCAAAATTGTTTGGTAACTATTTTATTTTATTATTGCCAACATTTCGATTATCATCAGGGCGGAAGTGATGTCCGGAGAAATCTCCAAGGGAGGTTTATGATCACATTTCAGAGTACAGAACTAAACTGAGGTGACTGAGCTCCGAAGATGGATTCCTGATTCTAAAAGCTCTCAGAAATTGCAGAGAAATATATACAAAGTGCAAAGTATTGGATATTATTTGATTACCATAATTGTAAAATTAAAAAAAAAATAACCTCTATGCTAATCACATATTGAACCTGTAAGATTGTTCAGTGGAGAGGTATCGCTTAGCAATAATAACCAATGGACGCATTGATCCATCCATCTATCCATTGTACGGCTGCAGAATATTCTCCACCCCTTTTAATTGCTTGAAAGAAGTATCCATTTTCACATAAGATTTCTTTTGGGACTCAGATTAAAATGGGAGGAGAAGGGAACAAAGAAAAAGCGGGTTGGGGGAGGGGGAAGAAATCAAAGGACCTTCATCCTTCCTCAGCTTCTCCTTTTTTCCCCCCTCTAGCGAGAGATCAATTAACGCGGGCCAGGACTCATTTCGTATTCCCGCAGCCAGGGGGTGCTAACGACCGCCCGCAGGGGTTTGTTATATATTTATGAGGCTGCAGCAGCTGTAGACTGCAGCTCAGTGGAGAGAGAGAGAGTGCTGTTGTCAGAAAGAGGAGGTGTGAAGTGTGCCATTTTTCTTGAAGACACCCAGGGACAAAGGGCCAAAGGCCTGAAGATTTTAATAATACATATCGTTTGAAAAAAAAAAAAAAGTTTACATATTTTCTATTGCAAAAAAAAGAAATCTAATGTGAATTCCAGCTCCCATAATTATTTTATGAAAAATACATCTTAATTAATAATATTGATGAAAGTGATTAACAGTGTGATGATAAATAGGAACTTGGTTGCATGTGAGGTCTACAGGGCATTACAGAAATTATAGCACATCAAGAGAACAATCAATTTTTATTTTCTGGTTATAATGTTTTAACTTACAATTTAACGTTGTCTCTCCTTAATTCCCGAACTTACAAAGAAAATTGAAGCATCCCTAAAATTGACAGCCTTTAGGGTTCAAATTTACAAATAGGTATTCAAACATACTGAAAGTAAAAACATTCATACAACCCATTATAAGATCTAAGTACACTCACTCTAGTACCTAAAAATTTAGTGTAGTATGTTCCTCCCATAATTGAACTGCAGAATATATATGAATCAAGCTAAAAGTTACTTAAAACAATGAATTTACAAAGAATAGTGCACTGTAAATAAATCTGACGTCATTTCTCCGCTGTCTGAACATGCTTTCCAGTATCAATTCAATCTTTAATTCTGTTACAGGCTACGGGTAACTAATCATTTAGATCAAAGATAAATGGGAGTTAATTTATTTTTACAAATAATTATCTCTACTTATTATAAACGAACCTACTGCCCTTACTAACTAATACATGGATAAATATAAAATATAAATTACTTACTGCTAATAAATTAATCAATATGTACAAATAAATTAAATATGCTCATTCACAATGAGGCTTAAAGATAACTTTCTAATCACTCTCACTTGCCATTTATCACAGTTATCGCCACTGCTGAGGCTACGACCAGCCCAACGTTCTGCCGTCCGCGACCTGACACGGAAACTGACCCAGACGGCGACTAAATTATTACTCGGGGGTAAATAAGGTGAATACTCGGGGTGAGCTGCTTTTATACTTTCGTCGAACGTCGAGTAGAGCCTAAAAGGTTCTCATGAGGATTTCTGTGTTTCTGCTTCTCTTCTCTGACCAAAGGAAACATATGTCATCTTTCAATCGGCCCCTTTCTTTACAGGTCTGGTCGTCACGTCACCTACTTCCCTAGTCTTTAAGAATACCGCCTCCCTTCATTGAAAAATGTCTCATTTATAAATTAATTTGATTCAAACCGAACCCTTCTTCAGCAAATAATCAATTATCGTTTCCATGTTCTAAGATTTTTAAGACCCCGAGAAGAAATAGCTATAGCTTTGAAGGACCCCCTTCATAGATCCGGCCCAAATTTTATCCTGGTAAGATCTTAATTATTACTCCCTCCCTCCCTCAATTTTTACAACTCTTCATCTTTTTTCAGAGTACAGTTAGACATTGACTGCGTAACTCTCTTTTATGTATCATTTACAATATTCAATATATTTATAATTTCATAAAATTCATAGATTTATTAGACCTTCTTTCGATTATATACTAGACCCGTGTCTGTTTTCTAGATTTAGAAGTTATAGATTGTGGAGCTATAAAATTTAAAAAAAAAAATTTGGTTTTGGTAAAGTTGTTTATATAAAAAAGAGATATTTTTATTTATATTATTTTTCATACAAAAAACTGAATATCTATTTATTTATAATCAATAATTTTATGATTTACTATTTGTTTTTCTTTAAAAGTAATTCACCGAGTTGTTAACAAATACTACATCAGTAATTGTCTGTTTTACTGTCAGTTGATCCCAGCGCTGAGGTGTCACTTTTCTTAACTAATCTCCTGCTATCATCTTCCTTTAAGTGCATTATTCTGTTTTCTTGTTTGTTTAGTTGGTGGTGACATTCATTCCTCTTAACTTAAATATGACTTGGAATTTGGGGAAGATTTTTCTCACGGTTACTGATGAAAAACCAGCTCTACTATGTTTTTAGGAGCGGAATGTAATTCCCAGGAAAATACCTTGAGAGTAACATGAAACTTCAAATCGGGGTGGATGGAGACGCCATGCTAGAAGGGTGTAGCAGAAGCCTGGGGAGAGTGAATAAGTGGTGAAGGAGAACTACTGCATCTTTGGAGTCTCTACTGCACTTCCTGTTTCGCTGGTCTGCGGAACTATCTTCTATGATGTACAAGATTTCATGTATTTATTGCAATCTTAGAAAAATATAACCCGGGTCTCCTGCTTTCCGGGCAAGTTTGCTGGCCTCTATACAACCTAAGCAGGCTAGACAAATTAATTTATTCCCCGCACTCCACTAGGAGTCTAAACCTCCAAGACGAATTTATCGTCTTATGTTTGAAGGAGCTATTTGTCAGACTCTCGTTTTTTCCTATATTTATTTTTTAAATAATGATTTTAGTTGTGGTATTTAATCCCGCGTTAAATTTTATACAAGAAATGCAAGAGAGCTAAAATACAAAAATCTTACTTCCTCAGCCGGGACTCGAACCCGGATCTCGTTTTATTCTGTCCCCCTTGTATTTCTTATTTAAAATTTAACGTTGGCTTAAATACCAAAATTAAAATCATTATTTATCTTCTATAATGTACTGTTAAGAACCGCTCGACATGTCTCACTCTACAGTCATTTATGATTCTCATAATATGAGAGGAGTTTATTAACCATAGGAATCCCATGGATATATGTAAAAACTGAGAAAATTCTATACATACAATGAAAAAAAACTGTCTACAAACCAGAACGGATGCCGAGGAGTAAGCAGATAAACAAAAGAGTTCCACCTTAATATAAAAATGAACCTCGAATACTCAAAAAATATTTATTTAGATCTAAAGGGTTATTTTCATTACCAATGAATATAGAACTATCATACCTGCTATTATCCGTCTTCATTGGTTTCTGCAAACCATCTTCTGTTGGCGAGCGCTTTCGGACATTATTAATCCTCGTGGCCATGAAGGAATTAATTAATCAATTACATGAATATATGTAAAGTTGAAAACTCAGAGTTGAATACAGACAGTGACAGTAAACACATGTATTCGGCCACGAGTAAGGACAATGTCCGAAAGCGCTCGCCTACAGAATATGGTTTGCATAAACCAATGAATAATAAGGATAATAGAAGGTGTGATATTTAGAGCTAGTCTGACATTCAAATAAAAATATTATATAAAAAATCATCTCCACCCCTACTTAAAAATGAATACTCATATTTGTAATAAAAGATTGATAAATAAGTGTAATATACTATATTTTAAAAACTATACGAATAAATTATGATGATAATTGTGGTAAAGTAATCCCACATTTCATTATTCATTTGAATCGTACAGGGAGCTAGAAAAAAACTCTACCTCAGCCGGTTAAGGTAGGGTTTTTTTTTTAGCTCTCTTTACGATTCAAATAAATATATAAATAAATATTTCACACCTGTAAAATGTATAAGAGTAAAGTATATTTTAAGAATTAGTATAAAACATATATTGAATGTAAATATATAAACTTTACAAATGGATGAAATTTTTTCATAATTTATTGTCAATGGTCAAAATATATTGCAGTATTTTCGGATTATTTGGTCTATTAATCTTATAAAACTGTACTAAAGAATTGATCTTATATGATAGTTGATTGGAAAAAAATATTTTAATGCCAATTCAAATAACTTGCTAAAATGAAGTTATAAGCCGGCTTAATTGTTAAGTCGTTTCACCCCTACCTAAACTGTGATCGGACTACATTTTCCGGAAGGGGTTTTGGAGGAAAGGGGATGTGGTAAAATGCGGAGGTCGAACGATGTAAAATAAAATCCCTTCTAATTACATCATAAATTTGAGTTTAACCCTCTCCCATGAAGTCGAATAAACCCTTACTTATGGGCTATTAAATGTAATAACCTCTTATGGAGATAAAATCTTGGTTTAGTTACAACACCCTCCCGCCGAATCTAGCCAATTATTACAAAGTTACCAAAAACCCTTCTCCCCTTGAAATTCCATTGACCAATTCATTTTTAAGGGAGTGTCATTAGAATTTAGATATAACACAGCACAATTTTTATTTACATAGTTTGTTAGATTTATTTTTACCACTTGATTTTTTTTAAATTTAAATTTCTAATTAGCGCATTTATTGCGAAAATCATATATTGGAATCTAGTGAGAATAACGTTGGAAATTAGGAATTAATTTCCAACCATCTTTTGAAAACCGATATTGTTAAGGACTTGAATAGGTCTAGGTGAAGATGGGATATTAGGATTACATACAAATACACGTATATATACTATATTAAATATAAATAAATATCGATATATTTCTTCTTTTTTTTAAGCATAATACAATTTTTTTTCCTCGCGCGTCGACTGCTAAGGTAGTTAGTGATAAAAATAAAATTATATAGCTTAGTAATTGTCATTTTTTAATATATTAGTTTCATTATATTAAAAAATGATTAGTAAAACTAATATAAGTAATATCAGTACGGTAGATTTCGGATTAGAGGATGGAATACTTTTTTTTTTTTTTTTGAGGCGTGTTGACCATTTCGTCATTAACGCCATCATGCGAAATTGTATAAAGGTCAATTGTTTAATTTACATTACAGTCTTATAAACAAAAAATCAAAATGGCAGGTGTAAAGATTCACTTTATGAAATCTATTTTCTATAAAATTTGTATAAAAGCGCACAATAAAGAAGATATGAGAATAAAAGTAAATAATCTTCCCTCTCACTGCCTCAGCGACATTGTTTTCCCTTCCCCCACTCCTCCGACACATTGTATAAAATTCGTAATTTAATCTCAATTTAATTTATAATTTATTTTCAATGTTTAATGAATCATGAGAAATCTGCTAAGTCGAAAACGTTTCTGTGTAATAGGCTTCTCTAATAATAATCAAGATGACTATCACACAATTGTGTTCTAATTTGAACAAAGAACCATTCACTGAAACCAGATAACCTGATTTATTCATTATAATACTCGTAATAAGAACATTACTATAAATGTTCTTATTATTAATTACTAATACATATAGTAAATAGACACACACACACAAGCACGCGCGCGCGTGTGTGTGTGTGTGTGTGTGTGTGTGTGTGTGTGTGTGTGTGTGTGTGTGTGTGTGTGTGTGTGTGTGTGTGTGTGTGTACAATATGGTCAGCGAAATCATTTTCAAGACTTTATTATTTTAAAATTGTAAGGTAAAATTAAGATAATGTAGTTCGTTAATCAAAATACTTACTATAGTGTACTACATATTTAAGGAATTTAAGGTGAAAATGTCAGTTTAATAAAGAAAAGGCTGATGTTAATGATCAAAATATTATACTTTTATGTTTAACAGATGTAAGGAAATATCTTCCATGTTATTTGTGAACTTCCTACTTTTATCAGCAACTATATGCAGATATTGACTCGGATTCAATGGCGCGTCATTTGAATTATTTCTTCGTTTTTCACCCATACTGCTTATGAGAAGCTAAAAATAACGAGACGGTTTCTTGTTTTAATATTCTTTCCCATTTCTACTTAAAATCCAAGTTGAGGAAAATTTTGAAATTATAATTTGGGAGGAGGATATAGTCGGGGTTCAGTCAAAGGTGTATTTTTGAATGAAGACAAATCGGTGAACCAATATGGTTTTGTTTTTTCCAAAGTTTAGGCCTGAATTTCAGGGATTCTTCAACGCTACAGGGATAAAGAAGGGAGGGAGTCACGAATTTCGTGTTCTAACCCCTGGTTGCTGGGGTTTATAATTTAAATTTGACAATTAGACGAGCCCTCCTATTATTAAAATGTAGAAAAAAATATTGTATTTGGGCCTTCTAGTGTAAACTGTAGGACAGATTCATTTTAGGATAAGATCGAATGCGAGGGAGGGTGTAGGGGGAAAACCAAAATTTATAACTGCGATGCCTTTTCTACTATCAGTACTAAAAAAAGGTTTTTGTTACATAATAAGTGTATAAGTTTAATTTTATGCAAATTAATATATATAATAGAATATTTACTAAAATTTCTTATCAATTATGATATTTACGAAATAACTCAGCCGAGATCCTTTAAGCTCATTGAACTGTTCGGTTAGGGTTAACAAAATATCAAATTATCTGCTCAGTTTAGCTGGCTCTTGCATGACGGACTCTAATGATCAGAAAAATCATGCTAACATTAGCTAATTAGTATTGTTACTGAAGAAAATGCTCTGACATTGATTAATTAAAAAATGTATTTTAAGGGTTGTACCGTAATTCTTGAAAGGGTTGTATTGTATTTCTTCATTATTATTTCTTTAATGGAATATCACTTTCACAGCCTACTTTTTATAATTCCACATTTGGAAAATGGGAGTCTTGTTAAGATGAAGAAGAAAATATCAGTGCTGCTTTTTAAAAATATTTTTATATTATTACATTTTTAATTATTAAGATGTTCCGTCGTCCTTTCATTACCTGAGTTGTAATATGAGACGGTCATTAATTCATCGCCCTCTTTTTCATCTTGTTTTTCAAATTTATCCTTGCCTTTCTTATTTTCTCTTTTTTTTTTTTAAATTCTTCAAGCGAGGTCATCAGTTCATTAATGGGATATAAGAGGAGTATAAATTTCCTTAATAAAGGAAGTTGAACGAACTCTTTAGTGCATCGTTAAAAACTTAATTTTATCCTCGTGGTAATAGAGGTTATGCTGAGTTAAAATAATAAATTACAAATTTTTTAAAGCATATATAATTAAATTTTTTTCAAATTTATATATCATTATTTACTAATCAAATTGTTCCATACCATAATATTTTTTATTACATTTCTTCTATAATACTATTGGAATTTTTATTTTCATAGATTTTTGTTTTTTTTACATAAAATAAATTCTACGATATTTACTGTTAGGAAATCAATCGTTTAAATATTGATAATATGATGTAGCTTTCAAAAAATTTCAACTAGTCTAGGTATATATAAGCCATGTAAAAAGAACAGAGGTTGCATTTGCTTTAATTTCAAATTATTATGTTTAGGTTTGTTAATTTTTATAATTTTATATTGTCAAGTTAAATTTATTAATATTAAAGCCACATTTATATCTTGTTATTATTGTTATTTTTGTTGTATTTTGCCTATGCATAATTTAGTTATTGATAATTTCTTCAACTTTATTAAATTGATTTAGTTCACTGTAAAATACAACTTTTTTAAAAATTAAAACAATGTTTTTTTTTAACAGGCTGATTAAAAATGCACAAAGCAACGAAAAGTTAGTAGTCAAAACCAGTAGAAATAAATAAAAATTATAATTTATTATTAATTAAACAGTTATTGTAAGCAATAAATAATGTATTTTAAGTAACTTCGGGTTTCGGGAGGGTTCCTGTTACTATAAATGTATTGAAACTAAATTCTGCACTAATGCATTATTTTAAAATCTTTTGGATTAATAAGTTTTTTTATGAAATGGATTGACGTTGGAGGAGGTAAAGTAAAAACCAAAATTAAAAAAAAAAACGTTTTCTAATAGTTAATATTACTGCGGAAAACAATTTTTATAACCTAATACGAGTAAAGTGTAAGTTTTTAAGAAAGACTGTTATTAACAAACTGCGGTTTTTAAAAGATTCTTTTAAACTCCCCTCTTGGACAGTGTGGATCCAGTTTTGATGATTTCAATTTATTTGCATGTGGACCTCTCTCGCTTCTCAGATCAAATAAGACTTTTAATGTAAACAATAAATTAGTTTAAAAAATAAAATAAAAGTCTACTAAGTATAATTTATTTCTTTCTGCGCTTCGTCATGTTAGTGCCATCATTAGTGTACGGTAGGTTGAGAATAAAGAAACTTTGTCAAAATTAGCTCAAAGTTTTATTTGTAACTTTTAATGAATCTACCACAAAGCAATGTTTATAATTTTATCATATAACATTCTTCACGGTTACATATATATTTTACTAATCAAATGCACCACAAATATATCCCATTTTAATAGTAAGATAGAATTATTATATATTTAGGCATATGCTCGTTAAAAATACTTCTTCAAGTTCCCTCCTGTGTGTGGGCCGGGGCATGATAAATTATAACCCTTTATCGCCTCCCGTTGAAGAGCTTGTAGCACAATCTGTAGGGAGCTGTGGGCACAAAACCCTCTTGTAGGCCGACCTGAAGGGCTCGCTCAGCCCTTATTGTAGGCTGTAGGGGTCTCAGACCCCTATCTCCTCCAGCCTCTAGGTATTGTAGTCAGGTGATTGATACCGGCACTGTTATCTATAAAAGGTTGCTTTTACTGTATTATAACGCCTAGAGGCAGATAGGGGGTGTATATTCCTACCGAAATCTGATAACGCAAAATAAATAATTTATTTATTTTGTATTTTTTTAAAGTATAGTATCAATTTTAAGAAAAAATCACATAAAATTCCCAAAATATTATTTTAATCATCATATAGTTACGTAATGCAGCACAAACTAAAAGCAAATGTAAAATAAATATAATTCACCATAGTTAATGTAAATGACATTTGCTTTTTTATATGCCACATTAGTTTTAGAATACTTTATTAAAATATTGTACTTTTCTCTTAACAAAATAGCCCGTTGCCATATAAAAAAAACAAATCAATGACTTAGGAAAGTTAAGTCCAAATAAAGTTCAATTTAAATTTAATGTTTTATATAGGTATTGGAGATCAAGATCCGTTAAATCCTAAAATCAATAAAATAGAAAACCAAAAAAAAAAATCATTTCGCAGAAAGTTACATGCAAATAAATATCCACATTTACACCTTAGTCTTTGACTCTATTCATGCCCGGGTTTTGGAGCATAACTATTAGAGCTTTATACAAGAAATGCAAAGGAAGCCAGAAAAAAAATCTTACTGCCTCAGCCGGGACTCGAACCCGATATATGGTCTGATACGCAATGATATGTTCATCCTACTCAGGGGTTTAGACTCAGAGTAAAGTGCGGGGAGTTAGAGGGATTATTTAGCCAGCCTTGTTGTGGAAAGCAGGAGACCCGGGTTCGAGTCCCGGCTGAGGTAGTAAGATTTTTTTTCTGGCTCCCTTTGCATTTCTTTTATAAAATTTTCCGAGGGATTACATACCACAACTAATATTATTATTTAAAAAAAGAGCTTTTTTGAGATTTTTGATAAATTTATTTTATTCAAGACTAAAGTTTTGTATTATATTTATTAAAATCGTAAAAAGAGAATTACTCAAATATTTCAATTTAATTTGAAATGTAAATTTCTCCAGTCCCTATTACATTCGAATTCGGTATGAACATAATCAAACTGTTAAAATATTAATACTGTCTTATAAAATATAAAATGTTAAAACAATTAAAAATATTCTTCTTCATATTTAATGGCCAAGGGGGTCTGGGTGTCCTGCAGGATTCGTAGTAAGTTAAGTTTAGAGGGAATGAGTTACCAGTCACTCTCGAGCCAGCTTGAGGGGTTGTTTCTTCTGAGCATCCTGACAAGGTCCTCCTTTAGGGAATGTTATCCGAGTGTGTGTACTGTTGAGGACCTTGCATAAGCGAGTTGTGTACTGCGGTGTACGAGTTGCGCAGTGTAGTGTACTCAACTACTCGGGAGACAATACTCACCACTAGTTTAAAATATTAAAACCCTTAACTCAAAGAGAGATGATTGATTGATTCCCTTCATGAATAGGTTTATTACTTATTATTTTCATAATTTAATGCTGAATTACTTTTAAATTCAATTCGCTTTAATGATATTTTACTATTTTATTCATTAAAATTTCTCAAAATATATATTAGAATATATAGTTAAATATTTAAGGAAATAAATTATTTTTGAATATTCTGTGGTGTTTAAAAAAATATATATTTGCCCCTTTGCAGTGGCTCTTTAAAATTTTAATTAGCTAAATAACATAAGGTTATATTCAAAAAATTCATCAGGAAAATTTTCCGTTTGTTAACGTTGATGAAGTGAGATGAAAACGAATTTATGGCAGGTTCCAATCTATTGTCAAATTTAGTCCCATACACACAATTTTCAATGAAATATATACTTCAACCAAAAAAATAATAACATCAAATTTTATATTTATTACCGTATTAAGGGAATATGATTATCGAAGAATATTTTCTTATCTTCAATATTCTCGGTCAGTTTCCTTCAGTAAAATTATAAAAGAAAAAGAACACGATAATAATAAATGCATATTAGTATGATAAGATTTATAATATTACTAAGCATTGAATTGTTTTGTTTCCATGTTACGTATTTCTTTGGCGCTGCCAACATAAAANCGGCAAGCAGGAGATCCAGATTCGAGTCCTGGCTGGGACAGATAGATTTTTTTATTCTATTCCCTCTTATTAATTGAATTGTTTTGTTTCCATGTTATTTCTTTGGCGCTACCAACATAAAAGTGAACATAAATAATTAAATAAGAATATGTATGAATGTAAAAGTCTTTCCGCTACTAGTAATTCTAACTATCCTTTGTCTTCTCACCATGACTATTCACTATCGAAATTCTCTGGAAATTTACTAATCTAAAATGCCTGTCTTTATTATTCTTGTTATAGTGATTTGTTAACCAAAAGTAAGTTATAGGCATCGTCTATACTGAACTACAACATTAATTTATGTTATAATTATTTATAATTTATCTTATAAATTTTCTTTTTGTTAGTTATACAAAAAAAAAAAATTTACTCAATAGCTGATATATTATATTGAAAAGCTCTAAACGGGAAAGGGAACACAAAATGTAGGGAATTACATTTCCTATAATTATATTCAGATTATATCATGTTTATTTGCAAAATTATAATGTTAAATGTATGTAAATTACATATATCTGAATAAACACAAAGGAATCCAGCAAATTATCGGATCAAAAGTGAAACATGGCAACAAAGCGCAGTTTCGATCATTCTGATAGCAATAACCTCATAGTTTTATCACAATGATCTTTCTGTCTGATGGTGATTGTCGGCTTTGAGAACTGTTTTTATCATTCGCTTTCCTGATATGTAGGGCAGCTGTGGGTCAGTCTGCGGCTGCATTGATCCCTCCTTTGTCAGTTTATCTGCGTCCACTTTTCCCGCGAGCCCGCTACGACTCGGGACCCACCGCATTGCAGAAATCACCTCATCAAATCTGGGACTTGGTGAGAATTTCTAAGGGAATCAGAGTAGAACTAAATGCAGTTCCTCAGGATTCGTCATAAATCGAAATTACATTGATGATCATTCCGTTAATTTGAATTATTTAAATTAGCTTGAATATATTTTTTATAGTTTATAATAGCTTCTTACAACTCCTGCGATATATTATTAATATCATTCAATCTTGCAATAATTGATTTAAAAAAAGTTTATTCTATGCGAATTTCCAATTTTACTTTAGGAATGGACAACAAAAAACAATTTTCATCTAAAAAGCTGAAAAATAAGATGTTGTGAAAAGTTTATTCAAAACCAATGAAATTGCTTGATTAATTTTTACTCATTACATGAATTAGGGAGTAAATAAAGTTCGTAAAATAACACAATACTCATATAAAGTATAATACTCCTCTTAGTTGATAACTCTCTTCAAATATATTTGTATTCATCGATTTAACATTTGATTAAATAATTTTCAAATATGGGTATTATTTACGTTGCTACATTTCATTGATCTCATTCAGTTGTCTGCAATTGAAAAAAGGAAAATTATATTATCTTATGTGGAACACAATTGTTGTGGTATGTAAACATTTGGCTTTTATTTTATGTAATGTTTTTACAAAAATCGCATATTAAAAATGATGCGTACAATTCTTTTCACATTCAAGTATACAATTAGTTACATTCTATTTTTGCTGTCTATTTTTTTCAAAGCAATCAGCCTTGGGTAATCTACCTTCTCAGATATTTCGTAGTTATATTATTGTTTTCAGTATCTTCATTGATTCATGTTTTTAACCTATACGCAGTGCTGATTATAGTTCAAATATAGGGATTACTAAAATTTTCAGCGCGAAACCGCACGGATTAACCTGAAACATTTACAACTTAACTTTCGAAATGAGTTAATTTCTGCCGGGAGGGAAGTGTGTTCGACTTGAATTTGTAGTAATTTTTCTCTTTGTTTAATTAAGAGAGTTTGCAGGGAGCCTGCACGTGACAGCAGTTAATCAAGTCCGGACGAAGCAGGTCAGGAGAACTCAATTTTTTGAAGGGATTCCTAAAACCGTGCAACTAGAAAATAAACTCACCCCCAACCTGCAAATAAGCAACTCCCGCCAAAACTTCCCCCCCTTGCGAACAACTTCCTTTCAACAGCTTTATTGCCTGAATAGATTGATGAAATTTCTTAGCATTAACCTGTTAAGAAAGGCCCATATTTCCATCCACTGTTTTCTTATTTCCATCAGAAATAAATAAGGAAAGTTGGTTGATCTTCAAAAATACCACATGAATAAAGAAGTGCATTACTTAGGGCGTTGTTACTCGCATTATTTTTCACTCCTCTGTCGCATTTAGTAATATTTTTTTTTCTAAACAAAAAAAAAAAGAAACCTTTGAAAACAATTGAAAAGAGAAAATAGTAAGCTTAAGCCTATGAAATAAGCTCTGGATCTTTGATTCGGATGTTTTCACGGCTTATATTGAACGCCTCTTGCTTGCGAAGCTAGTATATATTTCATATTTACATATTGGCATAACCTGTATGACCTATTGATACAATACAACGCCTACAGGTATACGAGAGGGCATAACAACGCTGATCATAATACATAATACAAGAACAACACTGAATCGACAGACCAAACCCTACGCTATCAATAATAATAGGTCCTTTAATTTGTATTATGTAAACATTAGTTCATTTATTAGTAGTGTTATATCAATCAAGTATTTGTGTTATTTTATGTATATACATTGAGAAATATGTAGAAGTAAATAACTATAAGATATTGTAATAACATTTATAATATCCTGGGTAATTGTTAGTTTTTAAAAAGTATTTGTTTACAGCAAATGGCTAAAAGAGGATTATCTTTTAGACTAAATTTATTTAAAAAAATTTATCATGAAATATCAACTTATTTCAAGTGGATAACTTCTTTTTTTGATTAGTTTCTCTTTTTGGAAAAGTGGTTTAAGAAATTAGACTCGATTAAACAATAATGCAAATAGATGAGGATGTAAATTTACTTGAAGAACTCAAAAAATAACTATATAGGCTGGATATTGTTTTAAAATTATGTTTGCAAGAAAATACTGAACATAAAGATACATTTTTCAGAAACGGCAGGAAGTATTTTTAATATTTAATAAAAGAAATGAAATACAGACACATAAAAAAATTGATGCAAAAAAAGATTCCTTTTCTGACCATGAACATGTAGTAGACTTCTTTAATAATAATAATAATAATAATAAAACGATCTCAGCCTAGGTTGTGGCTCCTGATTGGTCGATTGTGGGTTAGCTCCCTGNTAATAATAATAATAAAATAAATTATTTCATTTCATTTAAACCCTTCTCCCACCTTTTATTATCTAAACTTGAATATAGGGAGTCTTAGTTTTTCTATGTTTTATTTATTTAATTCTAGTTATATCATTAAGAATTCTTTACATTTAGGCTAAAGTAGGTTTTTAAAACAATATTGTTTTTAGGTGTTTTCAAATTATATATGAATAAACACATATTTGAGCATCTGAAAAAAGGAAAATTGATGTGAAATCTTTGAAAAAATGTAAATATTTCACACGTGCAGACAAAGTGCACTTTTATTTTTGTAAATATTTATTCTAACTTTAAATTTAATTATATTTTACATTTAATGATTAAATCAAAAACACACACAAAAAAAATTTTTTGGACATGCAGTTGATTTCTAAAAGTAGAATAATCTTATTTGAAATTGAACAAATCAGACTACTAAAATACTACTTTTTAAGGCAATAATATTTGAATAATTTAAGTACAACTAAATTAGCTATATAAGGATGATTAAAATTAACATTGTTAAAAATACATTGAAACAAGAATAAAAACAGATATTGGACGCAAAGCGGGATGACCGGCGAATCAGCCCCCCAAAAAAAACAATTTGTCTTTGCATGTAAATGATTTTTTTTTTCAACTTTTGCCTTTTTTCTGACAGAGACAAAGGACTCTGACGGGAAAAAGGACAAGTTAATGGCACGTCTGAAAATAGAACGTCCGAACACGGTAAAATGTAGCAACTGATAAAACGTTTGTCAGATGCATCGCTCTACAGAGCCAAGTGTATCTTGTCTGCTTATCAAGGATTTGTGATAAGTTTTCAAGAATAACTGGAGGGGGTTTTGAGGTACTCTCTGCAATTAACTCCTGTCGGGAATGGAAGGGGTGCGGGGGTGAGGAGGGGGTCGTAACTGGTAGGGCGGGTTTAATTTAGCAGGTCTGCCACCCCCAGTGAGGAGTACTGTCAGACTGGTGACGTCATTGCATGCCTTCACAATAAAACGGCTGTGCAATTACTCATCAGCTACAGTCAGTACTGCAGCTGCTGTAATCAAAGTGTATTATTACTCAATTCGTCCATAGGCTGAGGAAAGGGAACGTTAGCAACTAGATCAGAGCAGACAGTTAACGTCCTGGCTACGGCTATTCCTCTTTCAGCGACGCAGTTTTGTGTCAAATTAATTATTTATTTATAAATTAACAATATAACAGTTATAAATATGCATTTTAATATGTAGTCAATGAATGCAAGGAAATAGAATAAAAAATCTAACTGTCTCAACCAGGACTCGAAGCTGCTATTCGGGACAGCACTCTTACAGGGAGTTTAAACCTCCAAGTAAGACGAATTAAACGTCTTACGCTCGAAGGAGCTGACATTTTCGAGCTACTTAATTTATTTTTACAAATATTATTTTTGTTGTGGTATTTAATCCAACATTAATTTTAAACAATGAATGCAAGGGAATAGAATAAAAAATCTAACTGTCTCAGCCAGGACTCGAACCCTGCTATCTGGGACGGCGAGTTAGCCAATTGCAGCACCGAGACTTGCCAGATAACTTATCAAATTCCCCACACTCTTACAGGGATTTTAAACCTCCGAGGCAGACGAATAAATCGTCTCATGCTCTAAGGACCTGACATTGTCAAGATATTATTTTTGTTGTGGTATTTAATCCCACATTTTTCTATACTATTCCCTTGAATTTATTGTTTGAAATTAATGTGGGATTAAATACCACAACAAAAATAATATTTATTAATAATTAGATGATTTTAGTAAGGGTTCGGTCAAGGTAGATCCAAAAAAATTCAAATTAAAAAAAAAAGTACTTCTTAAAAGATTATCTGCCAAGGTTTCGGCTTACAGTGTAAGCCATCTTCAGGGCTATCATAAAGACGAAAGAGGACGTCCTGTTCCTAAGTTCACATTTCCATGAGTAATGGGAAAATGTATTAATATGTAATAGATATTACTTCTTACGAAGAACCAGCGTAAACAAAATAAATATCAGTTATTAATTAGGATTTGGACTTAATTAAGAACAAATTACTTATATGATCTCGCAAGCCGAAGAGAGCAGCGTAAAAGTTGAGGTCACAAAGAATTTCTTTAGAATGTTTCAGAAGAAGAGTCCTGTAAACACTCAAACTTGTTATTACATTTTAAATAATTTTTAATACACATTTATATTATAAACCAAAAATGTTATGATAACAAATTAATTATAGTTTAATCAGTAAGGGGCCCTGTGGTCTGTTGATTAAGGTACTGGACTTATGAGGCAAAGTTCACTAGCTCACAGCGCACAGATTTTATTTCTTTTTATGCTCCTAAATTCATTCTTCATTGAATGCTAAAAAAGAAATCAATCAAGCAGTCAGAATGTAGTGCACGTTTTCTATAATGTATCGTGGGTGGAGAATAAATGAATCCCTAATACGTATTTCTACCCTGGGCCTATTGCGGTACTGTTATTTCATTAGTATATTTTCAAAAGTACCATTGTAGTACCAATGGGAAAAGTTTGATTTCGTTATGGGAAATCTGCTGAAATGGAGTTCAAACTAAGCAGATTTATATTGTTTTTCAAAGGTTCACCTGAAAACCCTTGAATTTCTGGTATAAATTAGCAAGCTAAAACGTAAAATGGAGGGGAAAACATAAGGTGCAGTAGCTCTAAGCCGATTTGTTGTTTATGTTCATAAAAATATTCCTTATTGTACGTCTTTTGCATAATTTTTATGGAATTTTGTATATTTATATAGTTACGCTAGTGACCTATTACATTGTCGCCAGATGTTGCATTTGGTACATTAAGAAGGCATTGCTAAGTATGAGATGGATACCGCAACCATGGGTGCCTCCAGTATTAAAACAGTAGGTTCCTTGAACTGCTTCTCCTCAGTCTTAAGTTGGATTGCAGACAGAGACAGTAGTGGACATGTTGTGCACAAGAGTTTTCAGTTCGACCAGTTGGCTCTGAAAGTCGCGATACATGAGTTTAATATATATATGTATTATTGTTTTATTCATGCCAGTTTTACGTACAAGAAAAGTATTTAGAGGCCTGGTTGGTTGCCTTAATATTTTGTATTCTTGTGTCACTACATATTTGAAACATGAGCCCCTTTGAAATTGTAGTGATCATTAGCGCATGCACATGTTAGCTTTCTTAAGTATCTGTATACGTATAATTTTTTTTTTTTGGTTCATTTGGGTTGGATTTACGATGAAAAATAAGATAAATAGGTTTGACCTCGCGTGATTTGTTCAGGATTTTGTTCGCGTAAAAGACTTTCATGCCATTCTTCTTTCTAACGTCATACCTAAATATTTTTTGAGGGTTTGTGAAATCCGGCTTCTGTTATTATGAATATATATTTCGTTCATGTTTAAATTGAAATTTGTATATACATATTTTTGTGATAGTTTATATTTTTCAATAGAGAGCTTTCGCCATTTATGTATAGATTGTAGATTGTGCTGAGGTAGAATATGTTATTCGTGCATTTAGTTTTTCTATATGGTTACGTCTGCTGTATCGTTTGAAAACGAAGCAAGAAGTGTGTGGTTGAGTTGTAATACAAGCATAAAAGCAGTGTCAATATTATTATTATTATTGAACTATTCTTGCCAGAGCCGGACGCATCGGAAGCTAGCCCTGACGGTGAAGTACCTGTCCTACAAGAAACATCGCAGGGTATGGAGTAGTATGTGCCGGCTATACGAGATCGGAATTTGTACAAAAAGTCCAGGATGCTATTGTATACATACGATAATATAGCTTAGGTCTATAGGATGTTGCCCTGTGGAGTTTGTGGATCGTAATGCTTTTGAAGAGCTCATGGATTTGAGATAATCTGACAGATAATCTGCGAATGACACTGCATCTACTGTCGTGTATCTTCTTTCTGGGTTTTTCCATTTTTGCTCTTGTAGAAAATACATTTTGCGTGCTGTTTACTATGAGACTGTAAAAAAAAAAAAAAAAATAAAAAAAAAAATAACCAGGATATTTTAGACGGCTGTTATAACCTTCCTCAGCAAGATGATATATTTTTTCGAAAGATTTTGTGAGATGCAAGTCTCTGACGACAATATGGATAATCTGTTCTCTGAAATTGGGGGGAATTCAAATTTAAATTTCACGGAGGACAGAAAAAAAAAAGTACCCAATTGTCACAAGGATTTAAAGTTTATTTTGTCATCAAAAATGAAATAATTTCCAGGTATGTGTTTCACTCGCTTTCTTCATAAAGTAATCAAACCAATTTGGAATAATTAATAATGTTTTAAGCCACTTCCTGATCATGTGAATGTTATGTATCAGCTCAGATAATTTTTTTGTGTCATCATTACACTTACATTTTTAATTTTTTTACCTTGGGGAGTGAGTCAACTTGAATTGATAGTTCCTATGAGACTTCCTGGTATCTATATTGAGTCTATATATGGCATATTTCTGTCTATGTTTGATCTATATTGAGTTTGTCAGATCTCTTTGGCCGTCAGCGGCTCGAAACTCTCTTCAGACAGCTACTTCATATTTTTTTCTCTTGCGTAAACGAGAAGGTTACACACCACTGTTACTTGTTGGATTTGAAACTAGATATTGACTTTAGTAAAAAAATGAAAAACCGAAAGTACCTAAAATGAATAAAAAGCAATATTACTTATTTAAAAACTAATATTATCCACTGGTAATTTCATAAGTAAATAATATTGGTACATTTTACTCCACATGAGGTGTGGAGCTAACTTAAATGACATTTTGCGTTTTTTTCTTTCTTTCTTTTTTTTTTTTTTTTTTTTTTTTTTTTTTTTTTTTTTTTTNTTTACTTTTAAATCCAAAAATTAAACATTATGAACATTATTGATCAGAATCAAAATACATAAATATAGATGTTTCTCAAATTTCAATTAGGAAAGAAAAAAAATTGTTTTGATTCAACAGTTAAATTTTATTCATTGAAGAAGAATTTAACATAGTATTGTGTATTGATAATATGAATATTTTTAGAATTACACTATGAAGTTGAACAATATTGATTTTCTGTTTAACAATAAACTATACTCATTTATTTACTTTTCTTAATAGAATTTGTTATGTCGCTTTTAAATTCAAAAAGCACAGCCGAGCTGATTAGTAAGCTAAATCGGACCTTTATTAAAGTTTCATCACACGATTTAGAAAGTATACAGATAATTTTCATTAATTATATTGCTGAGAATTCACTAGATGTGCTGAATTCACACTGATTCCTTGTGATGAACTACAGGCAGAAGTGTTGCTTTGCCAGCACAGAATTATATTTTATATTTTTTTACTGTACAGCAACATGATATTTAAATTTAAAATAAAACCTAGCATATATATTCCATTAGAAGTGTTATAACGGCAGTAAATTATAATTTTAACGGTAGTCAATAGTATAATATTGTTTTAATTTGGGTGTGTACAGCGGACCAAATTTATCCTACTTATAAAGAATTAATTTAATTATTAATTCAGCTAAGCAATTTACGGATCAAAAATACCTATACAGAGTTGATGCTCAGATATTTAAAAGTGTTCTATAAAAAAAGAACGCCCATTATCAGTAATTTTAACCATACTATTTCACATAAATTACAGAATATATAATTAATTTTTTTTAATATAATGGGGTGCCAGGGTAGCTTAGGGGATCTGTTCGGGTCTCGCAATCCTGATACTGCGGGTTCGAATNAGGAATTTGCTGGTTTGGGAATTCATGGTTGAGGAACTGGAAAGCGGGCAATTAGGGCTGTGATGAGACTAATGAGGGGATTTAACATGGACTCCAGGCCTTTATTAAAGTTTCTTTACACGATTTAGAAAGTATTCAGATAATTTATAATAATTATATTGCTGGGGATTCACTTGATGTGATGAATTTACACTGATACTTTGTGATGAACTACAGGCAGAATTGTTGCTTTGCAATCACAGAATTTTTTTTTTACTGTAGAGCAAAAAGAGATTTAAATTTAAAATAAAACATGGCATATATATTCCACTTGAAGTGTTACGGGAGTCAATTCTAATTACAACGGTAGTCTATAGTATTTATGTTGTATTAATGTAATAGTATTAATGTAATTTTTATTTCAGCTAAGCAATTTATGGATGAAAAATACCTATATAGAGTTGATGCTCAGATATTCAAAAGATTTCCGTAAAAAAGGACGCGCCATATCAGTAATTTTTACCATACTATTTTACATAAATTACAGAACATATAATTAAATTTTTTTTAATATAATGGGGCGCCAGGGTAGCTTAGAGGATCGGTTCGGGTCATGCAATCCTGACACTGCGGGTTCAAATCCCGCCCAAAAACCCTTAATTATTAATAACATCTTGTCCCGAGCCTGGATGTTTTGAATAGAGTGGAAACCTTTTAGATAGTCCCTCCCTTCAAGACCCTAAATGGTTAAAAGGGCTAACACACACAATATATATATATATATGTATGAACTTAATGTTACAAATAATTTATGCTTTATTACACTGGCTAAACAATTCGGATTACCTTCTGTGGACAAGAAAGGGGAAGCTTACCTTCTGTCAGGTCATCTTGATGGCAATTTTGCAGGCTCCAGAAGACAATAATGCTCGGCTGAATGGGACGTGGAATAATCTCCCATAGGGAACCCCCCTGGGAATACGGAAGGACGAGGGGTGCAGGGCGTACGAAGGCCAGTACCTCGTCCCTGAGGTCTTGTCTGCTAATAAGGGTGAGGAGGGGTTACCCCAGGGAACACCGAGAAGGGCTGTTCCACCATCCCCCACCCTAAACGTTACCTTGACAGCTTATGTATTCGTCAACGATACACAACTCTGCACAACCATAAGTAATGTTAACTACATTTGTATCGATTTATTGCTAAATTTGGAATTATGTATGATAAATTTGAATGATGAATAATGACTTATTATTTGTAAGTAAACAATTAACACTGCCAAATATTATTTTACGATAAAAATAGTAAATATAATTTTTTGGAATAATAAAAAAAATGTTCAAAAATAATTTATTGTTCATATTTTTGAATATAATTTACATATTTTTTGATAATATTCTCTATTTAAAATAGCAGAAAACAAAATATGTTTTGAAGATATTGAGTAGAAGTTAGTCAAGGTTTTGGGAGCTGATATGAAACTCATTTGTAAACAAAGGATTTTTTTTATATTTTGTTAACGTTTCAAGCTACATTTTAAGCCTTCACTAGGCTGGAGATATATTTCTGCTTTACAGTAACTAAGTAATGATTAATTTAGATACCCCTATGATTTATTAGTCACTGAAATCTTGCAGTTATGATTTAGTTAACGTAGAGCATGAGACTTTCTTTTAATTTGCCCTGATAGAGGCCTGAAATTTTTAGTATAATCTTTGGCTAAAAAATGTCAACGGTCAACTAGTTACTTCCAAAATAAAATTATTTGTCTTGTAAATCCATAAATATTTTATAGTTTCTAATAATCGAGGTTCGACCAAAACTCTGATGTCGACATGTTTCGTAATAGGAGTAAATCGCAAGATCAATAACCACCTTAAATTTATAGCTATTTCAAAATTTCACTACTAATTAAGATCCACAGACTCATTTTACCAAACCCATGTTTACTTAAATATATCGAAAGTACAACTGAAATATTACATTTCATTGAAAATCAGGTTAGTAGTTTTAATTTTAAATTTTTATAAACCTTATAAGAGTATATTAGAATCTATGAATCGAGTGTGTACCGAAGAAATGCATTTGCTTGTCACTTTGCTATTCCAAAAGGAGCGATTTGTTTTCTTGGAAAATAAATGCATATAATATTCACCAAAGCTCAATTTTAACAATTTTTTAGTGTAAGGGAACAGAATAAAAAATCTAATTGTCCCATCCAGGACACGAACCTGGATCTCCTGCTATCCGGGCCGGTGCATTTTCCACTTATGCTACTGGGACAAGTCTGATGAGTTATTAAATTCCCCGCACCAGTGTTGAGTGCCTGGCTGGGACAGTTAGATTTTTTATTCTGTTCCTATTCACTAAAAATTGTTAAAATTTACGTGGGATTATATACCACAAAAAAATATTTAAGAAGCTCAATTGGTTTGTCAAAATGGCACCAATCTCAGATTTAAAGGTGTGGTTATAAAAGCGAATTATTATAATCAATAATCTCTATAATAATCCTCAATTTAACCTTCTTACAATGATTGATCAAGCTCATAGAATTTTAACCACTGATAATGTATTATTAATACATTAGATATAAACATATCTTAATTTATATGGTTCTGCTATATCCGAATATTGAGAATTCATACGACACATTTTTTATTCAATTGAATTGAATTCAATAAGTGGTTGCTTCATCTATCTAATTGTGCTCGTTGAAATACATCGTATTGATATACCGTGCTGCGTGTTTTTTTCTTCATGAAATTTGTAAAGGTAGCAGAAACTTCGCGTGAAACGGTAACAGGAAGTATATACAAGGGCTTTCATTTAAAAAGGGAAAGTAAATAATACGGTTTACTAAAACTGACTTAGCGGCACGAGTGATTAGTAATCAGTGATGAGTGATTAGCAGTATAGTCAACTCTTTGGCGATGAGAAATTCTTGTAAAAGTCAATCTATAAGATAGGCCTGCTACAAGTCTTTCAAAATTGAATTAAGCTGAGTATTATATTTTTTATTTTCTTAAATACCATTTTTCTGAAGATTCTCTTCTTACTCTGAGCACAGAATCTCACTTGGAGGCGCTGTTATCGTAAACATTATAGTTTTACAGCCATTCCATTTTTCATCTAAATATATTTATAGTAATAATGGAATTTGGTATATAATAATAGTAATTAGAGTCAATAAACGTAGTATAAATTCATTAAATAAATAAAAAAACAGCCAGAAAATTTATGTAATTCGTGTGTGAGTGAATGTTTTTGGTTTACATCCAAAAATAATGAAGGAATACTGAAAGGGATCTTAAGAAACTTCTGAAGTCTAACTTTTACACCTAAAGTTCTTGCCACTTTACAACTTAGCTATAAAGAGGAAATATCTCTCATTTTATTTGACTTTATTCTTTCTTTGAGTACGACGTGAAGAGTGGTTACGACTCCTCACTCTAGTGCTTATGTATCTGGGTTTAACATTTAGAGAACACAAAAGTAGAGATAACCCACTAGATTCCTGGTGTAAAATCACAGTAGAAACTACATAATGTATTCGAGTACTATTAATCAGAAGATAATTTTGGTGTGCCTATAATGTAATAATAAATAAATGTTATACTTATTCCACCATTGACTTTTATGAAGTTTGGGAGCAAAACAATTTTTATTTAGAAGACAAAGGAATACCGATTTGCTTGTAATAAAATAAATTAATAACGTATTAGAAGTAAAATAAATGTTTAAATATCCTACGAAATGATGGAATTTATATTTCAAAGATTACTTTATAAATTTAAATTTTCAGGCTGGAATATATAAGAGAGAAGAATATATTTTGAGAGAAATAAGCTACCAAAGGACAGAAGGTTTCCTCGTCTCCTTTAGGGAATCGTGTCCAAGTTACCCTACAAGAAAAGGGAAGGGCGAGTAGTCCCTGGAGGGAAGATGTCTACTCGTGGTCGGGGAACAGGGAGTTGGACATCTCAGAAGTCTAACATGCCAGACCCGCAACACGCCTAGGTCTTGGAGCACCTGACTCATGTCCTGACAGTTGGCTACATCGGGGGATCTCCTATCAACCTCTTCTCCAACCAATGACCGAGTATAGTTGAGGTAAATGATTTCATTGAAATTAATTATTTAATAACGTTTCACTAAATTCAATAAATTATTGTAATATAAATTTGTACACAGAGATACAAGGCGTGTCCAGAAAGTAAGTATACTGAGACTGTCACAGCGGTAGGGAATTGTTTTTCCACATGTTGGCTGCAATGCCGCATAGCATGATTTCTCCCCTCTACAAGACCGCTTCGAAGTCAGTATGTTGAGAACTGTAGACACAGCAACATGTTTAGTGAGAAATGTCAATCCAATCTCCCATTAAGTAGAGGACGGACAAGTTTTTGAGATGCTACACACTTCATGGCGATGAATTTCTCCGCTACATCGTTACGTGAAACTTGGGTTGCTCACTACACATCAAAAATCAAAAGGCAGTTTCAACAATGGTGTCACACCTCTTCACTCTCTGCCAAAAAGTTCAAAATGACAATTTCATCCGAGAAAATCATGGCTGTGTTTTGGCACTGTCAAGGCATAATTCCTCTGACGAGGAGGTGGAGAAGTGGACGAAGGGGTTGGTGAAACTACTGTGAGGAGGGCATCAAAAAATTGATAGACCCCAATAGACCACCTGCATTGAGAGGAATGGTGACTATGTCGAAAAATAGCTTGGATATATACTAATGTAAACAGGTATTTTTTTTTGTTAAAATAAAAATTTTTATAATCTACAAAAATTTAGTACACTTACTTTCTAGACATCCCTCATAATCATTTCAATATTATTTCCCCCTTATTATCACCACTCACTACATTAACACTAAGCCAAAATGCATTACAAACAATTATTAAAACGCTCTATGTAACTGGAATAAACCAACTCAGAATGGGTTAACAACATAATGATTAGGATCTTTTTTTCAGTTTCATTAGTGCAATATTTATCTTTAAATTTTAAAAAAAGTTACAAGTCTGATCTGCGACACAGTTTTGATTAAGATAACTGTAAGTTGATAACAGTTTTTTATCCTCCAAGCTTCAAGTAGANCTCTCTCTCTCTCTCTCTCTCTCTCTCTCTCTCTCTCTCTCTCTCTCTCTCTCTCTCTCTCTCTCTCTCAGTCTCTCTCTCTTTCTCTCTTTATCAATCTCTCTCTCTATCAATTTTTTTCACGCTTAAAGCTTAATTCTTCAGTGTTTCTCACTTAACTTTACAATAAGTTAAAGTAGAACCGAAACTTATCTGTATCATATTATATGTTAATACAATAATGGATTATAAATAAGAATTGATTTACAAGCGTGAAGGATGAGTTTGCTTAATGCTTTATAGCTTTTAATAAACTGTCTTTCACTCGATTAAGTCGATGGATATTTTTTTTATAACCTTTATTTATATATTACATACTGTTAAAAATAAATAAAAACACTTCGTAATTTGATAATTATATATATNCTTAAAATGTTTTTCGATTCCATTTATCTCCCAAATAGGACCAAAAATCATAGTCACTAATGTATATACTTCTCTATGAGTGTTGTATGCATATGTGAGTGTAACATTGTAAGTAAATATGCTTTGAATGCATGAATGACTGCTTGTACAGTTAAAAAGTATTAGGAGGAGGTTAAGAAGAAAAGAAAAAAATTGGTCTAACAATATATTTTCTTTTTTAGCTGTTTGTAATACATTTTAACTGTATGAGCAGTCATGATAACATGAAAGCAATGATCGATAGTAAAGGCAACATCGATTAAAATCTGTAACTTGAAAGCAAATTTCTTTTCTTTCATTGACTTAATGAACTATTAGCCTTAAATTGTACATCAACTCTGAACTACATTAATAGTAAAAGTAAAGGCCGCAGAAGAGAGGTGTAAGAAAGTACTAAAACTTACAAGGCTCATTCATAAATAACATGTTTATTAATAATTCTCATTATTGGAACAATTTAAATAGCTATAAATATTTATTTGGTTGTGGTTTATTATCCCACGTAAATTTAAAACAATTATTGAGAATCCTGGCTAGGACAGATAGATTTTTTATTCTATCCCCTCTCATTAATTGTTTAAAATTTACGTGGGATAATAAACCACAGCTAAATAAATATTTATAAAGAAAAATTAAAAAAGTAAATGACGAGAGTCGATAAATATCTAGACAGTGTTAGTTCCTTCGAGCTTAAGACGATGTATTCGTCTTTCTCGTGGGTTAGGCTCTCGCTAGTCTCGAGGGAATTTAATAAGTTATCTAGCTTGTCCCGGTCGTGTAACGGAAGCATTCCAGCCCGGCAAGCAGGAGATTAAGGTAAGTGTCCTAGCTGGGACAGATGTTTTTATTCTATTACCTCTCATTAATTGTTTAAATAGCTATGTTAACTCAGTAGATACTATAAGCACCTACAAATTGTAGTTTGTGACTACAACTTTTTTATTTATAAAATTATATATAAATATTACATCACATTAATGATGAAATTTCAAATGGACAATCAATTTTCTCTTATCTTGTCCTGCGGACCTACCAAAGTAAAAGACGGAATCGACTAAATTCCTTCTTCCTCTTTAAGAGCTACTCAGGTTTTGGAACGAACTAATATTAAAGAACATTACATATTTTTACTATATGCATATAAGTTTTTATTATTGCATTATTTCAGAGTATCTCATTCATAAGCAACAAATTTCTGAAATAAATGACCAAATATTAGAATTTGAATAAATAAAACACAGCTGAATTTCGGGGATAAATGGGAGGGGCGGTACAAGGGAGAGGAGTGACAAATCGCAGAAGGGATAAACTTCCCTAATAGGAAAAATGGCGATCTGAATGAAGTAGGCCTCAAGTCTAGCCATCCATCAGCCTAAATAAGGCGGGAGTTTGGCGGCGAGTCAGCTGGTCAATGTCAACTCTGCCAGATTGCCAAGCTGTGTCTGTGTATTGTGTNTAAAATCAGGAGACTCCTCGGTCTTCGTCAGTGCTACTCTCTGCAATATGTACAAATATGTGTTTATTTTCAATAAATTATTACAAACAAGTCAGTAAATTTTTAATTATACCATTAACATACACACGTGTATAGTAAAAATTCTATAGGCGCGAGGATATCTCATGGGATCTCTCCGTGTATCATAATCCTTGCGTTGTAAGGGAGGGGGGTTAAACCATGAAACCTTTTTTTTTCCATAAATTAAAGCTTGTCATGAACCACGGATCATTATAATGAGCTGGAAACCTATTTATAGCCCCTCCGTCTATGTCTAAGTATTTGAAAGGGCGGGTGACATTGAATAAAGTATAAATAAATAAATAAATTCTTCATCTTAAAAGTTTCACTTTCATAAGTTAGAAACACACATCTAGATTAAAAAACACACACCACGCTAAATACTTTTGTAATTGAGAGGATAGGGGAGGACAATGTGAAGTCTGTTAAAGCCTGGGAAGAAGAAGTGAGAACTTTTGAAGATAATGTAGTATCTGGAGATGGAGATAAGTCCAGCCATCCATCACCTGGAGTTATCCACCAGAAGTCAGGAGATCAATCAAACACCAGTTGGAGATCTACCACGCTCAAACCTCTCGCGTCTGCCTTTGGGTCCGACTTGAATTATTGCCATAGGTGGGAGAGGTCTGGGGTAAACTTCACAAAGTTCCCTGAACACACACAAACAGGGGTTGGGGTTCTCTTGTTGGGGGTGAGAGGCTAATGCTTCGGTGAACAGACCTAAGTGGAGGGGGATACGGCTCCATACCTCTCTGTACCATACCGCCTTATGCAAGCAGGAACATTTTTCCTTTAAATGAACAGCTAGTTTATATTTGAGGGAACTCAGTTATTTGAGTATCCAGTCAAGACCATAGGCTTATATATTCGTGTTACACAAAAAATGGTATATAGAAATATAGCGAAATGTCGGTATTGAAAAGGAACTGGACATTGTTCAGAAATTCATTTAAAAAAATGCAAATCCACGTATAGTAACATGTCGCTCTAAAAAATTCATCACATTTTATATTATCTTTATTATCTCCGGATAGAATTTGTTTCTTATTTATTTAAATTAGTTAATCGTAAATTGACTTGAGAAGACCGAATTTCTCCATTAAAAAAAACAAGTCCGTAAAGAAATATCCTATGTCTTATTAAAAATTGATATCAGAAAGAATAAATGGCGAAATTGGATTTACAAGCGTCTCTAATATAACAGCTAAGATAATGAATTTTAGTCTCCCTCTATACCTCCTCTTTTTTATTCCAATTATAACAGAAAATAAAATATTTCAAGAAATCTTTATTATATAAATAAAAAGGTCTACGTGACACTCAAAAGTGCATCCTTAAATATTGTTAGTANTTTTTTTTTAATTTGACAGTGAAAGATAGATTTATTATCGAGGATCATGAGTAAAAGTTGCTATACATTTCAATCACCCAAACCGAGTTTATAATGTTTTAGGTATGATCTGGGGATTTGTGGGAGTCTAAGTTTTGCCATAAACGCACTCCAGAAGGATCGCTAAAAAAACAAAAATATTGAAGATATAAAGAAGTGTATAACGAAATGAGTTCAAGAAGGAGATTTGGGCACATAGGTATTCGTACTTTTCTTTGCGAAGTTATACTGAAAAGAAAAAGGTCTTTAAAGCACTTTAAACAATGTTTTTTACCCTAGAAATGAATGAACTTACATATACAGAATCGTGAATAGTGTAAAATACATTACTAGCGTAGCATTGAGTCCCAACAACGTCTAGGTCGTATCACCAAACAGAATTAGTGTAGTATCGCCCATCTATATTAGATGATCCTTCTGTCTGCCCTGGCTTGTCTTGGGTAATACGTCAGACGTGTTCCGTAGTACAAACACGAGTCATCAGTAGTCTTCGTGAGTTTCAGAACCCTAGTCAAGCGAGTTTCCCCTTAATAGTATATACATTACGCCTAGCAATGGCGAATTATCCTGCCCACAATATTGCTTTCAGGGTATACACTAGATCTCCTTGGAAAACACTAAAATATTTTATATGAACAAGAGGAAGCATGAGGCTAACATTTTTCTCAATGTATGTGAAATTTATAAACAAAATCTGTAAACACACACAGAAAAAAAAAAAATGGTTCGGCAGAGGTTTTATTTTTAATTCCTTCTGACGTCACAAATAGGGAGAGCTTCAACAGNAAAAGAAAAAGGTCTTTAAAGCACTTTAAACAATGTTGTTTACCCTAGAAATGAATGAACTTACATATCCAGAATCTTGAATAGTGTTTAATACATTACTAGCGTAGCATTGAGTCCCAACAACGTCTAGGTCGTATCACCAAACAGAATTAGTGTAATGTACGCCATCTACATTAGACGATCTTTCAGTCTGCCCTGGAATGTCTTGGGCAATACGTCAGACGTGTTCCGTAGTACAAGCACGAGTCATCAGTAGTCTTCGTGAGCTTCAGAACCCTAGTCAAGCGAGATTCCCTCAATAGTATATACATTTCGCCTAGCAATGGCGAATTATCCTGCCCACAATATTGCTTTCAGGGTATACACTAGATCTTCTTGGAAAACACTAAAATATTTTTTATGAACAAGAGGAAGCATGAGGCTAACATTTTTCTCAATGTATGTGAAATTTATAAACAAAATCTGTAAACACACACAGAAAAAAAAAAAATGGTTCGGCAGAGGTTTTATTTTTAATTCCTTCTGACGTCACAAATAGGGAGAGCTTCAACAGTGAACAAGCAATCTGTCAATTATCCTAGGACAGTTATCGGTGAAAATAGAAAAAAAACCAAAAAAAAAAACCATAATTTTAAGTACAAAATGATCAGTGTTGCGGCCAATGTGTAAATAAATACACCGAAGATAAAAATTAATTGGGTATTATTTTTAATTAATGTTGACATTTCGGCTTACGGTTATTAGTGCTGAAATAAAACACCAAGCGTAAAATATAACTTTCTATAAAATATAAAAATGAAAATATACGTATAAGAAAAAAGAAAGACCAGTGTTCAATTGAATGATGTTATACACGAATATGTCACTTGATTTTATAAGTGAGAATAATAAATTAGAGATTTCTAAATCTGCCTATTAACTAAAAATTAATAGGCAGATTTCTAAATCTGCCTATTAACTAAAAATTAATAGGCAGTTAATTAATTAATAAAAGTAATCCAAAGCGGAGTAAATACAAACATTTAACCGTACTTATGTTATTTTAGACGAATACTATAATTGATTTCAGAATCGATCTCGTTCGTTCATTCCTTTCCCTGTGAGAGTTACAGCGAGGTTCGTTATGCAAGCCAGTTGGAAGTGACTCGCGGAACAGAATCGGCGGTGACAAGTCCGTGACGTAACAGGGCATGGTGTTTGTGTTCCGTCTAACTAGAAATGTCGGCAGGTTGTTTGCTGTCAAACAGACATGGAAGGGTCTTAGTCCCAGATCGATGGAAAGGGCATACAACACGTTATTCCCTAACTCAAGCGAGAAATTTTTGAGGCCCCTGGTATCATTCCATCAAAAATATTTTTTTGGTACATGTAAAAATAGCTAACTTAATTTAAATTTAGCTAAGAGTGAATTTTAAAAGTTAATATTTATGTTGTAAAAAGGATATACAAAGAATTTTGGTTTTCAAAAGTGCTAGGCCATATATACGCAGCATTTCCCAATTAAGCTGACATATATATTGCGTAACGTTGGTTTATAATTTATGTTCAATAAATCATGGTAAATTTACGATAAATACTTGTTAGTAAATAATAAAAAATTAAGCCTACAATACTAATTAATAATAACCAATGATAACATTATTAACTTAGTTAACATAACTTAGTTAAAAATTTTCACTAGAAGTTAAATAAACTTCCGTATAATTGTTTGATGCTTTTTGTTGGGGTTAGGTCAAGGTAAATTTTTGAATTCAAAAAAAGACAAATTTAAAAAAAAAAAATGTTTATTTTTTAAAATTATCTGCCAACGTTTCGGCTTACATTGTCAGCCATCTTCAGGGCTATCATGAAGGCGAGAAGGGATGTCATCATTTAACGTGATCATTTAGAAAAAACGGGTATTTGAAATATTTTGAATATTTTAATGCCATAGTAAATGTAAAGTTAAAATCTCAATAAAATATTAAAAATAAAAAAGCCCATAACATTAACAGGAAATTGGAGTCATGCTGAACTAAACAAAATTGGATCTTGTGGAAGCAAACTGACTTGATAAATTAGTTTTCATAAAATGCTTCAATAAGGCTAATCTACTGGAGATGAAATAATTTTTCTTGCTAATAGTTCACAATATATGTTTAATTAATATAACATAATTTATGAATTTGCTAGATAATAATTGTGTATTTAGTAGAGGAATACATTTGTGTAATTCCGTCATGCAAGGACGAGACTCTAGTGACGTCTGCGACCGTGTCTGACCCCAGGGCGCGAGGAATCCCACCAGATAACCAGATCGATGGGATGGCTCTCGGACTTCTGGAAATTCCAGTCACGGAGCTGGAGAACTCGGAGCTGTGGACAGGTGCTTTCGCAATTCAAGAGGGACCTCCAAGGGTGGGGGTTCAGCCGATATTGGCTGGGTTCTTCCAATCTGACTGGCCCAGTGTGAGCAGACCTCAGTCCCGCTGTCACCTTGAGGGTCTGTGACCCGAATGCCTAAATCAGCCGGCGTGGGACGCATTCTTATGGAGCTAATAGTGGGAGGAGGGGGAATGTCCATGAGTCCAGAGGAATGTGTGCCAGTCGGCTCAGACAAGAAATGGTTCGGTTATGAACTTTGATCATCAATAATAGTCTATTTAAGTATAAAGGTCTATAAAACAATCCATTTACTGTAACGGAGTGTATTTCTAAAGGTTTTATGGAAGTGTGGCGTTAACACATCAGATTAATTTAATGATAAACGTAAAAAATACTATTCTCTATCCACATAATAACTATTCGCATTAACAATTCATTCGCATTAAAGTCAACGAAGGCAAATGCTGTAATGTCACTTTCACACTAAGGAAGAAACAACCTGGCAGAATTTACTTTAATAACATCCCTATCCCAACTACCGATTGCGTCAGGTACCTAGGCTTTCATCTTGACTCCCGTCTTACATGGAACACACATACAAAAATCAAAAGACAGGAACTAAACAGGAGACTTGGAAAACTCTAAAAGCTTCTAAGCCGCAAGTCAACCTTAACTGTGACCAACAAACTTACCACTTATAAGACGTTACTGAGACCTATCTGGACGTATGGAGTCAAACTGTGGGGAACTGCTAAACCCTCCAACATCCAAAGAATACAGTCATTTTAATCCAAAATCCTAAGAATCATAGTTGATGCACCCTATTACGTCGCAAACTCCTTACTCCACAATGACCTCAAAATCCCTTTAGTTAAGGACATCATTACAACCCGTTTTAATAAATTCCACTCTGGCCTTTCCATGTATCCCAATCCTTTAGCCCTAACTCTATCCAGTATGACCCATCCTGATAATCCACCACGTCGCCTGAATAGGAAATGGCCCCGTGGCCTTCTCATTGCCAACACTTCATAAAAAAGAAATAATATGAAGAGAAAAAAACAACCTGTGTATTGTAAATAGAGATTAAGAAGTTCTGCCGTTGGGCAGCTTCTCCATCAAGTGAAGTACACGCTATGTTCTTTCTTATTTTTCTGTATTTTTTTTTTAAATATTTTTATTTAGTTGTTATATTCTGTAAGTAAGTTTACATTTTGTAATTGCTCAGAATGTTGNTATTTTTATTTTATTACACACACACACACACACACATATATATATATATAAATATTTTTTATTATTTACTTAATTATCATTTTTGATTAATTCTTACTGTGACTATTAACCAGCACATTACTATATACAAAACATGTAGAAAGTAATAAATAATAAAGTTGAAAAAAAAAAAAAATTCATTATTCCTCACCATGACCCATTGTTAAGAAATTCTTCTCCTTGAAAATATCTTTCCGATTCTAAAAATATCTCCCTGGCGTTTTTAACCAAAGGTTGACACGCCATTAAAAAAAAAATACTACATATACTTAAGTCATCGACTTAAGGTCATTAAAATTGTCTACAAACTGACCGATAAGGGAAGGCGATTAATAAAATTTTGTAGTAAAAAAAAAAATATGTTTTAGTTCTCAGGCCAGATAAATCATCTAAAAAATGTAAACTGACCGTTAAACATGCACAAACTAAATTATCCTTTAACACTTTACCATGAAGTAACTGCGTTTTAATTAACGTAAAGAGAGTAGACTATTTCATTTTACAAGAGATTGCAGACTAATTTTCATTGAACAAGAGATGTTAAACTTTGAAACTACTGCTCTACAAGTTAATTTCTTTAATATCTTACTCATGATTTTTTAATGCAACTTTATGACACATGAAAATGAAAAAAATTATAATTAGTCATATTTTAATTTATTAATTTTTTCAAAAGACATTTTTGTGTTCAAAAGCTTATATTTTTCTTTATTTAAAAAAATAAAGGAGCCCAACGCCCAACATTAATTACATTCTAAAATGAATTCATTAGTTGGCGTTTTTTCATTAAATTTTAATAAAACATAAATATTCTTCACGTAGATTTCTAAGCTCTCCGGAAATATTCATAAACTCTTCATCTTGGCTTGACAGTGTCGTATTTCGCCCCAGGCAGAGAAGATGCAACATATTACACAGTTAAGCCGGGAAGAAGAGTTTATAAAAATACATATTGGAAGATTAAATTAAAAGCGAATGATTAGAAATTAAAATTACAATATTAGAAAACACAAAGAAGATTAAATTTTCAACAAAACCTGTTGCTCCTAGATAAGAAGAAAGGCAGACTAGTTTTACAGAAAATTTAATATTACTAGTGTTCACGTAGGCTTCCACAGTCCTCAGACATATTTACCAATACTTCTTCCGGGTTCAACCGTGTCTTAGAGTTTTTAGGGGCCAAGCTTTCGCAAATCATATGATGGCTTCTTCATGACTGAATGAAGAATGAGGAGGGAATCATTCTCCATTCAGCCCTGAAAAAGCCATCACACGATGTGCGAAAGCTTGGCACCTAAAAACTCCAAGACACTGTTGAACCCGGAAGAAGTATTGGTAAAAATTACTAGTGTCAACAATTTCTTTTTTCCACATTATTCTATTTTGTATCTCTAGTTTACTTCTCATCGTCCTTTCTCGCTAGTATGTACTAAAAGTCTGAAATTAAACAAAAAGTTTATTTTAAAATAGAGGTTGACTAGTTTTGGCAATCATACCAACTTCAGGACCTAAATTGGATTTACATATTACAACTATTTTTTTACAACATCTATACTGTGGGCAAGAACCTTTAATACCATAATCAATAATATCACATAAGTAATCATCAGTTTCGAGGATCTCTCGCCCTTCGTCAGTGAGGAGTGAAGAGAGTCTCCCTAATTAAGGCACTTTGGACTCTGAAGTACAATATTTGAGAGTTTTAAAAATTAAAGTAAAGGTAGTACTATTTTGTGATAATCCTGTAGATTCGTTATAAATTAATTTTAATTATTATTAATCATTCATTTTTCAATATTTATTCCAAATATAGTCCTGAATGCATAATAAATAGCCTAAACTAATTGATCAATATTTTGAATATACTTGGTCATTAAATTAGGCCTTTTTGTACCAAAACATTTATTTTATGAAATTTTAAAAATAAACATAGGAATTCTTTTGAGTTTTTGCAACTCTTTATTTACTCTTCAATATGCTGCGAAGAGACTTCTTGAATGACATATGATAATTTCACCTCCAAAATTGTATGTTTCGTAAATAATGTTTAGGCGTATTTTAACTTGATCAAATAAATGGCTCTTCCGACATCAGGAGACAAGGGGAGTTATGTAACCCGCCCATACATATATAATTTAGATGTCAAGTGCGCCCTAATGATACAGGAATATCAGAACGTCAATTTGAATACCACAGGGTAAACGTAGGCCATAGGTAATTCACAAATTTTAGTTGATTGCCTCCGATGTTTAGCTCCCCCACCCCCCTTGACAGGATACAGTGGATATTACCTATGTATATTCACTTAAGACATATTAAATTCCAGACCATTTTCACGAACAAGAGAGGAATTTCGCAATTTAAATGTCAATATTGTTCAAATGTATGTTCATACATCTGTTTCAGTTGTATAATACAAATCTTGGATAAACCTTTATGTATACGATACCGACACCGATATACATTTCGAAACGATAATATGATGTATACCAACTTTTGATCACATTTTTCTCCTGCCTTTTTCGTCACCAGTAAATAAGAAATAGTTTGAACAGTTTTTCCATAGGAATATGGAACTACGAGTATTTATGTAGTATTGCTTCATGTACATAAGTTTTTTTTTCAACGAAATATTTTAAAGAAACTTCATCAATTCTACATTTGAGAAGCTAAGAATATGGTTTTTAACCATATTCTTAGCTTCTCAATTTAACTTATTTATTAAATATCTCTGGCCTTTCCATGTATCCCAATCCTTTAGCCCTAACTCTATCCAGTATGACCCATCCTGATAATCCACCACGTCGCCTGAATAGGAAATGGCCCCGTGGCCTTCTCATTGCCAACACTTCATAAAAAAGAAATAATATGAAGAGAAAAAAACAACCTGTGTATTGTAAATAGAGATTAAGGAGT
>KZ808239.1:70104-80994 GCA_000696205.2 Oncopeltus fasciatus
CAGAACACAGTATCAACCAATGGGAAGGCAGGCTTCGCCCAAGGACCAGACCGCGCCGGGATTATACACCACCTGGTGTATAAAACATGGTAATTATATACCACCTGGATTTTAAAAATCTCTCTTTTACAACTCTCATTCTCTTTTCAGCCCTGAAGAAGCCATCACATGATGTGCGAAAGCTCGGCTAATAACACCAATTTGACACGGTCCAACCCGGAAGAAGAAACGGTAAATACTTCTGACGACCGTCAAAGCCTACGTGAACAAATTTACAACATTGAAAAGGTTAGGGGTGGCCCAAGATTATTAGGTCACCTAGTTAGCTAATGAACTCTAGATTCATAAGGAACTCAAAATATACGATTTAATACTGTCCAGAAGTCGGGAATCTAATTACTGAAAAAAATCCAATTTTAATGAGCTTATTTAATGTAACCTTCCAATTCTAATCGTAAAAAGCTTAGTTATGAGAAATTGTATTTTTCTATAAAATTAATATGTTAACGTTTATTTCTTTACATTTTTACAAAAAATTTAGGAATGTAGATACGATGGGAAACTATTTATGCCCAGACTAAAACAATGTATAGTGCATATATATTTCTAACTCATTTTTTTATCTTTAGTTTATGAATTAAGTTTCTTAATTTTCTTTTATTCATATTTATCTTTAATTAAACATGAGAGTATCCTTCCTTAGATTATGCAGATCCTGCTTGTCGACTTTTTTCACTCAATAATAAATCATTTAAAGTTAATAATTTAATGTTTAAGTGCGCTAAACGTGGTTGTTCTAATATTACATACGCCATTGAAGGAATTAATACAATTTCAAAAGAATTCTGAAAATGTAAGAAAACAGATAAAAAAATCAGAAAAAAAAAATCAGTAGATCCTTCTTTGTAAGCAGAATTTTAACAAGTTTCTGAGTGATCTAAATAAAAAAATAAAAAAAATAAAACAGGAGTTGTATATCGGATAAATACTACAATCCCCGTTTCTTCCCTCTGGGCATTAAGGCTTAAGCACTTCTTTTATTTAAATTTATCAGGATACTTTCTGTTTTATTCAGTCTTCATGGGACACGGTAATCCTGTAAGAAGCACAGGTTCCACGTTAAACTCTGCACACAGATTTTTTTTTTTAAATTTATTCCCAGGTCTAATTGAAGGGAAAAAAAACAGACGACATGGATGGTCTGCTAACCACACACACATTCTATAGTGTGCCGTAAGTCGCAAATAAATATTGTAATGTTGTGGGATACGGGTCAATAATAATTAAGAACAAAAAATTAAGGTTAATTTATTATATCAAATAAGAAAATCTACTATTTACAGCTAACAATACTATTGCCCTTATTAACTAATAAATGAAGAAATTAATATAAAATATTTACAGGTAATTATCTACAAAGATCAAATCAAAATAACTCGTTATATTGTCTGCACTCATCATTTCACTGTTACCGGTAATGGAGGGCCACGATTAGCCCGACGCTCTGAGACAAGCAATATGAGACAATAACTGACAGTAACTGAGACTAACTTATCACTGCCTTGAGTGGCCACTGGCGAGCTGCTTTTATAACTAGGTGGAAGGGTGGAGGCAGGCCTAGAAGATTCTAATAGCGATTTCTAAGTAACCATAATTCCCTCTTCTAAAGAAAGGAAGCTCAATAGGCCCCTTTCCATTAGAATTCAAAAATAATATGTTTCTCTCCCTGGGGCCTCTACAAACTGAAATTTTGGTTCTGTAGAAAAATAAGGAAGGTCTTAGGTTACGCGTTGTGTGTTCATTGAGCTAAGCAAGTGTCTCTTTGGTAGATATCTCTTAGGCACAGGTGCTTATAACATTTTTGTCTTTAATTTTCCTTATATCACAACTGCAAATGAAAGCAGAAAATTATCACGTCAGCTTGTCAGTATAGAAATTATCTCCAGAGTGAAATGTTTTTTTATCAGAGAAATATTAACAAATTACACAACAACCAATGGAAAATCACTTCATTTTGAGTGATTTTTATTTATTTTTATAATATTCTTCTGCTTTAAACCGCTCTTCATTGGGCCTGCTTTAGAATTGCTGGCCGTTATCTGTTCCCGTCCCCCTAGTCTTGGGTAAAATAGGCTTGTGTCCAGCTCATTAAGTCAGTATCCTGAACGGGGCAAGAGAGAGAGAGAGAGCTCAAGACTATATGATACACAGCCAAAGAGAATAGGGGTGGGGAAGAGAGACCGCGAATGTCGGGGGTGGTTAGGGGAATGTAAAGGGAAGCCTCATAACAATAATACCGCGGAGATGGGGTTAGGCCGGCTCGCCATTCCTTCCTGTTAGCGTTAGCAAGGCCTGGACCTGTTTCCATTTGCATGTGCTTAGTCCAGGGAATTATCATATCTTTGTCGGCCGAGGCAGAGGGTACGGGTCTCTTGGCGAACCTTCTGCTCGAGTTCGACAGCCCTCTCTCTCTCCCTACCTCCCTCGTCACCGCCGTATCTTCCCCTTGAGCAATTCAGGGTACAACATCCTTCAGCACAAACAATTCCAATTAATTAGGGTGCAATTAAAGAGGATTATCAGAAACCAATGCACAGGATATTCAATACGTTTAGAGACACACAAAACTAAGTTTTTCTACGCTTTATTGATTTTGATTGATTCATCTCTCTCATTCATCTTTTTTAAGCCTTATTGCATACTCCGTCTGGCTACTAAACACAGTGTTAGTGGATGCGCCGTATACATTTCTATTTACATTATTTTTCAATTTGTCCATATAATGTCTTTCTTAACTTTGCGATTGGAAACAATTGTTAACCTCAAAATGAAGAGATGTAACAAAAACATTAACAATAATAAACTTTTAATATTCTTAAGCTTACTTAATATATTTTTTAAATGTTTATTCTAATTTGAGAAGTTGATTGTTGAATTCCTTGTTGTGATAGGATCTGAGTTCCCGTGTCACTAAACGGCTCAGTTTGTTATATGCTTGGTGGTCGATTGGGTGTCGTGTTCTCTGCCATGTGGTTCTGGCTCGTCTTTTAGATAGTATAAGAGTCTGTATATGGATGGGAAGAGGTTTGTTGTTTAAAGAATTGGGATTTAGAGGTTTTTTGGAGGTAGGTTTGGATGCTATCCAGCACGACTGTTGAATAGCAGAGGTGAAGGATTGTACAGCATCGTCAAGGTCTTGCGGGGATTTTAAGGAAATTCTGAGGTCTATAGCGCCTTCANATAATAAATAAATAAAAAGATTATAATTTCAAAGATTTCTTGTCCTAATAATGATTTTTTTGTATCAATAATATAACTGTAATAAAATGAATTATAAAAATTTGAAAAAATATCTATCTTAACATTAAATTGTACAACGATGATAGACAATGGTGTTTGAGGCAATAATGACCATCAGTGGTTGCCATGCCATTAAATAAGAAAAGAAAAAAAGAGCTTCGGCTTAAAAATAAAATGTTATCATTTAAGTTAGTTCATCTTTAATGAAACATGGGAAACTTGCTTTGATTCGCAGCTCCTGTAGACGAATTTTATTATTTAAGCTAGCTACGTTGATTGATCAGTAATAGGGGTTTGCAAGAAATGCTACTATGCTTAAAAACTATTTTTACGATTTAGCAGTTTAAATAATAATTAACCTTGGTTATAAATATAATAATAAATAATACATGCATTTAGAAAAATAATGGGTTTTACAGGTTCAATAACATGGATGCAGTTCTTCAGCTCTTCCAAGATATGTTTGTATTATTGTATAAGACATACAGTTTTTCCTTGTTATAAGTAAGGTCTGGTGGGAATGGGGCGATGGAAGCAAGACGCTCATGACGAAATCCTCCCTGGCCAAGGATGTGGCCTGGTGAAAGAAACACAACCCTCGTAAATGACTCCTCCGTCCTGAGTCACGCTCCGCCCCCTGAAGAGAAAACCCAAGACAAGGGGGCGCCTTCTTGTCGTGATTTAACTTCCAGAGCAAACTCCAGCCATGACGGAGTGTTTGTTCTCGCAGACAGTGACTTCCCATGTCCCAGACTTCTCCAGACAGCTTCATCCCTCGTTCCGGCAAAACTCCCCGCTTGATTTAGTTATAACTTTCCTCCGAAGTATAGTAAATAACCTTCTCTTCCAAATTGAAGAGGACTCCCTTAGAAAACCCCACAAGTCTTCTTAGACACAATTAATTTCAATGAAATCTCTACCCACACTAGGTATCTCGAAGAGTGTCTATCATTTCATTTAGTAAATTTCTTTAATTTAAATTTGTGATCGACTATTTAAAAAATGTTTAAGTTCCATTACATTTTAACTCAATATAACTAGCTTAAAACTGTATTTACCGTTTCTTTTTCCGGGTTGGACCGTGTCAAGTTGTTGATAGTTGCCGAGCTTTCGCACATCATGTGATGGCTTCTTCAGGGCTGAATAGAGAATGAGAGATGAGAGATGTCTTAATGATAATAATAATAATAATAAAGATCTCTCATACTCAAAAATATCTTATAAAGAAAAATTAAGTCCTTGGAATTTTAAATTGTCACAGACATTGGTCAGATGAAAATTTTCAATGGCTCTCAAATAGTTTTATTTGGTCAGGAAATTCAAACCAAAAGCCAATTATTGATGGTGCCGATGCACGATTACGGTAGATGTTAGCGAGGAAATTAGTATTTTAGGTCAGCTGATATTGAGCGAACGAACCAGTATCAGACTCCGCCCTAAATATTAACAGCTGATAAGATTATTAAGCCATCAGGAATAGCCTGTCTTGCCAAAGTGGGGTATTAGCCAGGGCTTACTCTTGATTTACTATGTCAACGGTAGGGTGGGTGGGAAAACATTAACACACACACCCCTCACCCCGTCGCAGAGGGTTGTCTTCATAACTATAATGAGGCAGCATGTCTGCTATATTGATTGCATGATATTAACAAGATATTAGCAGCACAGCTAGGAGGATGTGATTTCTACTGGAAGCTCCCTTTCGTCTAATGTATTACATCCACCAACATCCGTAAATGATTTATGTTAACTTCATGTTTCTAAATTTAACAAGCATATAGCTTTAAATTATTGAGAAATATTTGAAAATGTACAAATTAATTTTTCAATACAAGTATATGAAATATGAAAAATAAATATAATAGTAACAATATTCATGTCGAACCATTGGCGAAATTATTTGTATAGCACATATTATTTTGCTATTTACTTGTTGATTGAAAATAATACACTGCCTACTTACCCCTGTGTTACATAGAAGAAGAGGGAAAAAATGCTTAAAACACTGTTTGAACACAAGTTACTTTTTATTTATTTTTATCTTTTAGTACAAGAATTTACATATTTTGATAATTAACACACCCGCAAGTGCATTTATAAAATCGCAATATTGTAAAAGCATTGAATATTTTTTGAGAAAACAATTTATTGGATGCAAAGTATAATTTTATAAAAATTAATTTATGAACAAGGAGAGTTTTTTAACTGTAGATATTATTATTAGATGATTTTAGTTGGGGTTCGGTCAAGGTAGATCCAAAAAAATACAAATTTAAAGAAAAAATATCTGCCAAAGTTTCAGCTTACATTGTAAGCCATCATCATGATAGGCAGCCCTGAAGATGGCTTTCAATGTAAGCCGAAACGTTGGCATAAAATCTTTTTAAAAAATATACTCATTTTTTTTAGTTTGTATTTTTTTGAATCTGCCTTGACCGAACCTCAATTAAAATCATCTAATATGCATTTATTAAGAATGTTATTTAGTTATTTCTTCTAGAAGCAGGATAGTATTCCGAACTTCTGAAGAAACTCATTTAGGCGGCTGTAATTCTCACTGATGAGAAACTGTGGTATTAACAACGGACGATATACGAGGGTACGAAACCAGTTCTCCAAAACTCATTTGAGACACGAATGGAAACAAATTTAAAACCTTCTGACCCTTGCGAGTCAAACTTACGTACTTACGTACACACACACACACACACACAAACACACACACACACACACACCTATAAATACATATAATAGTTTTTCTTCTCTCCTCTCTGACGAAGGGCGAAAGAACCCAGAAAATTTTACTATTCGTGATTTTAACTTTTTGTGTTTTCACTGTACTCGATATCCCACCTGTTCTTGATTACTAATTATCGTAGCCGCTACTGTTTCATTTTCTAAATATACCTCATATATATATATTACATATGTGCGTTTGTATGTATGATATATATAAGAAAGAAAATAGTATATAAGCTTTAAGACATTTTAAAGACGGTTATAGGCTACAAACAGTCAAAAAAAAATACATAAATAAATTTATAAAAATAACAAATAATTTTTTTTTTAAATCCAAATTTATATTAGTAAATGCCAAATAAATTCTTTATCAATTTCAGCCGACTACTCGAAAATCAACTGAGGAAGAGGTAATAGATTACGTAACTCAAGAATTTCAAATATTGCATGCCGATAAAATTTCTTAAGAATGTAAACTTAGAACCCTCCGTTATAATAAAAAGAGTCACCTTCATAAACGTTAAGTCAGATAACAAAAAATAAAAATCAGTACAGACCATAGTGTTCGCATAAGGGTAAGTATACCTTTTCAAAAAGAATGAAATTGGAAGAAAAAGGAGAACTCAAAGTAAAATTGATCGAGTTATATGCTTAACGTCATTCTGAGGAAAATACTAATATAAGAAAATTTAATTTATAATATTATATATATATAAATATATAAAATGCTGATATTCTAACTCTTATCCTACTTGAATGAATATATATATATATAACTCTAGGTGTGTGTGTGAGTGAAATGATTGAACAAAATTTACGTAGGATAACAAATTGAATATCAGCATTTCTTAGAAGTTCGCTAGAACAAATTTGTGTATTTACGATCGGGTGGAAGAATCTCGGAAAATAAATTAAATTTAAAATGCCACTCGGGGTAAGTCTCTCACGAGATGAGTATGGATATCCGTCTCATCAAACTCAAGTTAATATTACGTTAGGCTTGCATCTGAAACAGATTACCATTTTGGTTCGATACAGTTTTTACAACTCTATCTAAATTCGTACTCTTTATGTTGAATCGAATACAATAAGGCTTCCAAGTGTTAATGCTTTACTAAATATATTTTAAACAATTATTTTTTTTCACTGCATGATTCAGTAGACTATTTAGTCATTTATTTATTTATCATTATTTTCTCCCGTTAGAAGTTAACATGAAGCCTGTTATAATGGGTGTAAAAGGGCATTCCATGGGGATTTCTCATGCTTTACTAAAAAGGACTTAGGGGAAAGTAAATTCCTAATTTGATCTGAAAATACAAGACAATAAGGGTAGAATTGATGGGCCGGATCTTCGAAGAAGAAGGATCGGTATATCCTGGAAATCGCACTCTTAAATAAATCCAATCTAACGCGCGCGCAAAAAAAAAAAAAAATATAGAACTAAAAGATTTAGTTATGCCCTTATTGTATTAATTGTTTCTTCACAACATGGTTGGAGGTTCGTTGACCGTCGAGTGGTATGCTGGAGAAATTAATCAAGGTTTTGGCCAGGATTAGAAAAATAAAATACTCCAAAATTGTTAGGTAATTATTTTCTAATTGCCGACATATTGACTTAACTTGTAAGTCATCATCAGGGATAGTGATGCGTGGAGTGATCTCCAAAGAAGTTCTATGGTCACATCCCAGAGTCAAGAGTTTAACTGCTATTGAACTCAGTTAAACTGTTTAACTGGTAGTTAAACTTTTTGCTCTGAGATGTGAACGTAAGTCTCTCTCAGAGATCTCTCCAGGCAACACTATCGCCCTGATGATGACTTACAAGTTAAGTCGAAACGTCGCCAATAATAAAATAAATACCTAAAAATTTTGGAGTATTTTATTTTTCTTAACTCCATATGAGTAAGGAATGAATATTCTATCTATATATATATTCTATCTACATATATCTTGACGCATGTGGTAAATTCATCTTCATACTCCAACTTATTACAGTTTAACTTTCACTTCACTTCAGTAGAGAACAGAGGTTAATAAAATTTACTTCTACATATTTGCATTTCATCCCAACTCTTCTGTAAAGATTTTCAGCTGGCTTCGTTCAAATTGCTTCAAATTCTCTTCCATTTAAGAAGATAGCCAAGAAATTTATAATTAAATGTTCTTAACTGATTCCCTAAGTTTTAAGCAACGCGGTTTCATCTCAGGCACCTTGAATTCTCTCTCTTGCCAAAAACATTAAGAAAGTTACGCCCTTAACGTTCTGCCAAGAAGCAAGGCCTGGAGGGTGGTGTAGCACTTGAAAATTAAGCAGATCTACATTTGAGGCACATGTGCTTCAGAGAATATGAAGAAAATAATTATTAGGAATTTCTAGTTCCTTTTTCGGACAGTAACATGTGTAATTTTAAAATTAAACACATGTTTGAAAAAAAAAATGGAAGGATTTTAAAATTAAGATTTTACATTTGTCATTTTTGAATAAATTTTATAAACGAAAAAAAAAACAATGTTCAATCTTGGAGTGGGATGCACTTAAAATACCTATTTTAATCCTGTTTATATCCGTTTCTGCCTAATGGACAGGTAAAGTGATAGTCAATAGTATAAACACACACACAACCACCCACGCGCGCGTGTATGTGTGTGTGTGTGTGTGTAACTAGGAGCCTATATATAGGTCCGGAAAAGGAATTAGATAATTGTGGTACACTAGTAATTCCTAATAATTATTTTCTTCATATTCCCTGAAACACATGTGCCTCATTTAGTTGTAGATCTGCCTAATTTTCAAGTACTTATCAACTTGTGTATAGAGATACTGTATTAAAGACGCAAAAACATGGTACGTTTAAAAATAGACATACACATACAAGTAGCTCTACTGTAAGAGCTCTTATGGCTGCTATTGCAAATGCTAATTTTAGCTTCCTTCTGCAAATATGAATTCTTCAATATTTAATTAGTTAATGTAGCTATTTATTTAATAATTATCCAAATTTTACAATCTTAATCTTTGGATGTAAGAATAATATGTAGTCATCTTTGTTAAAGCCTCGTGCTGAGGCATGGCTCTACGTTTGTGTCTCCTCCTTCATGGTTGCATCCCAATTGCTCGCGTTCTGGAATGCCGACCTCCATCATGTTTTTGCTTTTGTTTTCTTTCTCTCTTCTTTCACACTCTTTTCATCTACACCCCACATAAATGGCATTAATGACCCAAGTGGTTGACATGCAAAAAAAATATACCATCCACTTTACATTTTCTTGAATCCCTTTAGGATTCGGTTGAGGACATTCCATTAAGAGAACAATAACTGGTAAATTATAAAGAGCCTATCAAGATTCACATGGAGTTAACTTAAGGTAAGTACAATACGAGCTTTAGGGACTTAGCGGATGGTCTAATGGAAGCATGGGAGCCAAGTATAGACTCCTCTGCCGATCCAAGGGGGAGTCATACTCCCCAAGACAAACAGCGGTAATTATAGCCGGAGCCAATCAAGTGGATGCTACGAATGGAGAGGACGCTGTACGTGTTCCGACGAAACGTGATCCCTTCACGTGGGCACGTGGCCGAATCCCCTTCTAATTGCGCCAGGGACCCTGGAGTGGGAGGTCGGTAAGTGGGATTTCAAACCTCCCTACCAATGTGTCAAGTCGAGATTTCCTTAAACATGAGAGATATATCTGTGGTTTGTGCAAATTTACCACAAGTTAGAGATCCTACTAAACTTTAGGGAATCTCAGGGGTGAGAAGAACTGTAAAAGCACAGTTTGCAGGGGCTCATTCCTAGCGTGGGACTTAGTTGACAACTAACTGGACGACAAGTCATTGATATTGTATGGAGTAACTGAAAATGGACGCTACTGTATAAATAAAAAAAAAACGTAAAAAATAATTACGATAGTTGTTGCATGTTAATTTTGAAGGGAGTTCTAAATGGTTCTTCCTCACGTTACCTAACCCTTCTCTTTGCAGAAATATGAATAATTCTTAAATGTAAGTAATAATATTTATTGTAGTTGCACAAAATAATAGCTATAATATTGCTCCAGTCATAAAACATAATGAATCTCAACTGTATGAAATATTAGTCTCCCTTAAGAGCAAAAATGCCACTTAAAACTTAAACAAGTAAATATACTTATTTAAGTTGTTTAAGTTGTTTTTCGCCTGTTAGTAATCCAATAAAAAACTTTTATTATAGAACTTTTCGTTTATTCGTTGCAAAATTTTTGTATGTTTTTAAATTATTTTAGGAAAAATTGAGGTAAAATAATTCAATTTGATTTAATTGATTAATGAAATGAATAGCAAATTTCGCAATAAAATAATTATTATTCTTTAATAAAGCACAGTGTTTTAAAGATACATAATCATATTAACAAAGCAGAGTATTTTTTGTTTTTATTTTTGCAAAAAAAATATTTTGTTCAGTAAGCAATCCCAGCCTGCACTGGGTTAAACCACTATCAATTGAAATTTTTTTAAATATATCACATTTTCTAAGATTTCAGAACAGTTTCTCTGTCTAAAACCAATCTGACACTTTTTATGATATAAGTCTCTCATTTATTTCATTCTTATATTATTTTTCAATGCAGAATACACACCACAAATAGCAAAATCGTATTTTAGCTATATAAATATATATATAATGAAACACTCGCGGCTGCGATATATAGCAATCAAGAACAGGTCGGACAGAGAGTGCAGTGCACACACAAAAAGAGAAAATATCACAAGGAACAAAATTTTCGGGGATCACTCGCCCTTCGTTAGTGAGAAGTGAAGTGATTCTATATATATAGACTCTCTCTCTCTCTCTCTCTCTCTCTCTCTCT
>KZ808239.1:101458-123777 GCA_000696205.2 Oncopeltus fasciatus
TTTAAAAGGTTATTTCCACCACCAATGAATATAGAACTGTCATACCTTCCATTGTCCGTCTTCATTGGTTTCTGCAAACCATCTGTTGGCGAGCGCTTTCGGACATTGTCCATCCTCGTGGCCGAATACATGTGTTCACTGTCACTGTCTGTATTCAACTGCAATACAGACAGTGACAGTGAACGCAAGTATTCGGCCAGAAGATGGACAATGTCCGAAAGCGCTCGCCAACAGATGGTTTGCAGAAACCAATGAAGACGGACAATGGAAGGTATGACAGTAAAATTAAATTATTTTTGCCAAGATTAAAGTATAGTATCTGGGGCGCCAGGCTAGCTCAGGGGATCCGTACGGGTTTCGCAATCCTGACGCCGCGGGTTCATATCCCGCCCAGGTCAATCTTTTATTTATAAATAGAAGCTTGTCCTGAGCCATGGCTGTTTAAAATGGGGAGGAAACCTGTAGATAGCCCCTCCCTCCAATAACCCTAAGTGGTAGCAAGGGAGGCTAACACAGCAACAAAAAAAAAACAAAGTATAGTATCAAAGGACGAGAAGTAACAACAACTTATACCTATATCTATTATAATAAATTATATGTCTTAAGTATGCAATATAAAGGAAAATGTAACGAACAGATCTTATAATCACAAGCCATTAAAAGCGAAAATTTCTCTAAAGTAATTTGAATAAAGATATTAATATATCAAGATAATATATTAATACAATAAGATAATGTGAGTAGTAGAAAGGTTAGCACAAGAGTACATAAAGTATCAAAAGGGGGTTACAAACCTCTGAAGGTTAAATCAATCCTATAAATTTTTTTTGTGGTATTTAATCCCACGTAAATTGTAACAATTTTTAGTGCAAGGGAACAGAATAAAAAATTCCCTTGCACTAAAAATTGTTCAATCAATCCTTTTGTCGCCCTGTCATGTCAAATTCAAGAACACTATATGCGCGTGTGTGTGTGTTTTATATATATATATAATTCATTTTTGCACATCGAACCTTCTCGATGAAATTTTGTTCATATGCTGGAAAATTTTCTCCCCACTTTTAGCATTATTTGATCGCAAAGAAAAGTGCAAGGTAAACGGTAACACACCTCTAATTTTGCAAGGGCTGTTGCATGACAACCCGTGAAATCCCTTTATTCGGCTAAGCCAAAGGAAAAAGTAGAGCGTACCTAATTTTGAAAAGATAATAATTGCATCGAGATTTGTTTGCAAAGTTGCAAATCATTTTAGCTCAAATAATTGCATAACCGCTTTTGTGAGCGTAAGACTTGGGCAAAAGTATCCTAAATGTTTCACGATTCGCTATAGTCAAGTGAAGCTTCAATCTGGCAAAATTGGTTAAAATTTGAGCCATCAAGACATAAGATAATCTGTAAACTTACTCGAAGGTTTACTTGCCAGGATAAATACCAGTTTTGTTAGATACAACACTTCATAGAATCCTATGATACTTCTTTTCAACAAACTGATACCTATTTTTCAGCCTATATTTTATACTAGCGGACCCGGCAAACTTCTTTTTTTTTTTTTTTTTTGTTGCTGTTAGCCTCCCTTGCAACCACTTAGGGTCATTGGAGGGAGGGGCTAGCTACAGGTTGCCACCCCATTTTAAACACCCATGGCTCAGGACAAGCTTCCATATAGTTAGTTGCTCTTCAATCCGAAAAATTTAATACTTGGCTATGTAGAACTTTTGGAAGTATGTTTAGCAAATTAAAACTGATTTAAAAAAAAAAGTCATACATGAAATATATACGCTTCGGCCTAAATTTCAAGCCTTCATCAGTGCCAAGGGGGTGTTGGAGGAAGAGAGTCTCCTGCTTTACGGTAACTAAATCGTGACTAAATCACGAAGAGGAGTCTCTCTCTTCCCACCACCCCCTGATGATAGCCTGAAATTTAGGCCGAAACGTTTTCAAAAATAAAACTTTTTTTGTTCAAAAATCAGTTTTAATTATATAGTTCCCAAGAACGAATCCTTGACTAACCTCTCTTCATAAAACTCGACGGTCAACTCGTTACCTTCAAATTGATTCATACTTCACATTTGTGATAATATAGATGACGGGTTATGCATTGATACAAAGGTAAATGTTATAACGTGAATTATATTTGTTTTGTAGTAAATTACTTACTTCTCGTGGAATTGTTTATTTTATTTTACACACTATTCTAATACTTATATACATCATTCGCTCATGATAGACATCATTTCAGCAAAAATCCACTTACAATCTTACACGTTATTAGGAAAGACAATTATTTATTTAGTAATCAATTGACTTCTGTCATAGAAGTAAATATTCAATAACTATAACTGTTATTATTTTAGTAACAATTTTATTTATGTTTCTATTTTCGACGATAAGACTTTCATGAATAATTTTTAAAAAAATCGAAAATCTTAAGTATACGCCATTCAAAATTTGCTTAATTTATGACTAAAGAAGGAACTATTTTAAATATTGAACATTAATTTTAATATAAATTTATGCCCTGTAGTTTATGTTCCCCTGATTGTAAGCTAAACGCAATATGAATATTTTGTTTCAGTTGCTTTTCTGAAGTGCTCCCCAGAACATAGATTTAAAAAAGAGATATTTCAGCATTATATTAGTTTAAATTTGGAATATAGAGTTTGTCTGATGAGACGTTTTGATAAATAAAAGATAAATAGATGCATACACACACTCATAGGTTTTAAAGGGCTTTGGGATGTAAAGCTTTGTAAAAAAAAAAGACTATATATATATAAAATTGTATTTAAACCCCCAAACCCGGCTTACAATTACTTATTAGATCCCAAGCACGTTCAGCTGTACAGTGAAAAACCTCATCATCCTGCTCCACTTGGTATACGCCAGAGATACGTAATTCTATCGGTACCTGAGGTTAATCAAATCAGGTAAATCAGTTAAAATTGAAAATACTGAAGTCGACGAGCCACCATGGAAGCGAGTAGTACCCATGATCGATCTTCGCCTCATGTCAATAAAGAAAACTTGCCCAAATAATATAATATGCCATAAAGCTAATGAAATAATCCGCTCATATACCAATAGACAAGTAATTTACACTGATGGTTCGAAGAAAGAAGACAGCGTAGGCATATCAGTGGTTTGCAATACCACCACCATAAAACAAAAGCTCCCATCATTAGCTTTAACTTACAATGCAGAAATGCAAGCAATTTCATCAGCACTGTATTACATTATCTCATCCAATGGAAAGGATTTCATAATATGTACTGACTCCCTCTCAAGCTTACAAAGAATAAAGAACTTCAATAAGCCAACTCCCCTGGTTTTGAAAATAACTCACTTCCTCAAAATTGTAGATTTACTAGGGAAAACCGTTAACTTTCTCTGGCTTCCCTCACATGTTGGAATTCCAGGAAACGAAAAGGCAGACAAAGCTGCAAAGGAAGCAGCCGGTATGTTCGAACCTCCTCTAAGTATCCTCGAACCAGATGACCTTAAAAACTGGCTAAGGAAAATGGCACTCCAAGACTGGGAAAATGCATGGATGCTAGAACCAGCACACAACAAACTGCGGAGTATAAAAAACACCACAAAAGAATGGAACACCTCCATCCGTGGGAATAGAAGAGAAGAGGTAATACTGACCCGTATGCGGATAGGTCACACGAACCTTACTCATATACACCTAATTAACAAAGATCTGCCGCCTAAGTGTAATACCTGCCAAGTTCACCTAACAATCCAGCACATCATAGAGGTTTGCCCAGTTTATCAGAATTACTTCACTAGGGAAGGCATTGGAAGAAATATGGCGGAGTGCCTTGGGAACAACCCCTCTACAGTGGATGGGCTGTTAAACTTTCTTAAAAAAGCAGGTATAGCCCGGAAAATCTAAATAATGAATGAGATATTGTTATTTTAGGAGAAAGCTTTCATAGTTATTTATTACATTTTTTTTCTATCCTTGTTTTTAACAAGTTTATATATAATAATTTAAAAAAATATCAATTAATCCATTAATTTAGGTTGTTATAGTTGTCGAAATAATCCTGATTCCTGACTAATTTATAGTAAATATATTAAAGGGTGTTTATAGGGCGTAATAACCTAGAAGTTGATTGCCCTCCATTATGATCTACTACTACTATATATATATATTTCCTTTCCTCACATTCCACCACTTAGGATCATAGAGGGAGGGGCTATCTATAGGTTGCCACTCTGTTTTAAAAACTCATGGCTGAAGATAAGCTTTTAATTATAAATAAGATTGCCCTGAGCAGGATTCGAAACGTCAACGCCAGGATTGTGCGACCAGAACGGATCCCATGAGCTATCCTGGCGCCCCCCTATAATTATCTATGAGTTAAAGTATTTTGTAAAGTCTGTCCCAAAAGGAGTAGCACAGCAAGATAGTATATTAGTTTTTCTTTGTGAACTTTAAAGTCTAATCCTAATGTTTTGATTTCTAAAAAAAAACTAAGATTTATCATGTTTTACTAGGCACGACATAAATTAGAATAAACTCCTAGCATGGCATTAAAAGCCGACAATAGCAATGAAAGTAAAATCTAATTCCCGAGAGGATGACAATAGTCCTAGAAAACAGATTGGAGAACGGATGTGCTCAGTCATACTAGTTCATGTTAAAATATCATTCATGTTGTGATATTTTCAGAATATAGGAGATAGGAAATTTAATTTAAGCGATTAGTTTAACTTAAAATATGTTCTATTCTATACTTCTTTTCCTGTAAACTTATAATAAGGAAGATATAGCCTATTATAAATTCAGTTGAACTCTCTGCGAGCCCCCCCCCCCTCAAACTACACAAACTAAAATTTAAAACAATTCCGTCCTACAATTTGCGAAAAGAAGCTCAACTAGCTTAATTTATAAGTAGAAAAAAGAAGTAAAAAATGGAATCAATTATTCTCTTTTTTACTCCACTTTTTTTTTTCCCAAGTTGAAATCAACATTCCTCGTTTCCTCACATAATTACTTTCTAACTTTCAGAACTACTGAATAGAATTGAGAGAAATTCCGAGAGAACTTACACTTTGTCCGGAGCAATAATACCTTTGTGCCCGAGTCGAGATGGGCCACTTCATTGTCGAGATACAAAGGTTTGAAAATTACTATTTCTTCTTTTGTGAGCAGCAAACAAATCTACAATCGGTTTCTGTAGAGACTTTTATTTAATTGTTTGTATAAAGCGGTTAACTGCTTCCTGATTTTCATTGTTATTTTCATAATTTTTCAAAATAAAAAAAAGTCATAAATTTTGTGGAAGTTCGTCATATTTTGGTGAAATTCGAAGGGTAGTCATCCGTAGATTTATTGTAAGCATTAGACCCTATTCAAAAAATTTAGACTTTTAGGAAGTTTTATACTCTTAAATAAATAAAACTTAATTAAATATTACTTTCTACGCGTTTAATTACTTTTTACATGTTTACATTTAGAAATTAAAGCCTATTTTCAAGAAAATACTATAAGTGTTGGTTAAATGACTTTTCCATGTTATTGGCTATTACAGTAGTTAGCTGCTTCCAAAATTGTATTCACTAGACATATATTTATAGAAGTTTTGAAACAGTAATTTTTATTTAGAAAATAACAAAAAAAGAGCCTTCATTCTAATTAAAACATTGAATCGCTACCTATATGGTAAGTATTCTATGAAAGAGTTTTCGTTCTATATATTTAAGTTATTTAGCAAAGTATTTTGTATAAAAAAAGTTCAAAGATTTTGTTCTATTTATACATCAACTGTTGTATTATTTTTTCAATGGGTAATACAAATTCTAAAATATATTTAAAAAATAATCAGGATACATTTTATAGTTCAGTTTGATATGAAACTCTGTATGTCAGAGCATGGTGAAAATAATTTCGAGGGTTTTTATACATTGTATACGATTTTAATTTTAAGCCCTTACTTTACATACTTGTAAAAACACGCCCATACCAATATTTTTTTCTGGAAAATAAGAGTAAAATTTAATAGTTTTCTATGTAATTTCCTGTGAAAATACTTTTCCTTCATAAAGGACTGTATGACGAATGATTGAACTGTTTGTGTACTAAGTTTAATTTGTACACATATTTTCAACTCCCAGTTAATCGAGGTTTTCAAACTGTTTTCTGTTACATAAGTGTGCATATGTGTGTTGTGTGTTTGTGGGTGTGTTTTTGTTAATTAATAACTAAAATTAAGGTAAATTTTGTATAATTTTACGCAGGCTATAATTTTAAAACGGTTTATTAAAATTAAAATCCGTCGATCAGACGCGTTATTGAATTATAAAAAATATTTTACTTTTTTTTTTAACAACTCTTTTCTGTTTTATTGCTCTAGCTAATAATTGGAGGATACGGATAGCCTAGTGGTTACTATTATAGCCTAGTGGTTAAGCCTGTGAACCTAACGATAATTATTCATTAGTCATGCATAGATGGTAGTACAATTCTTCATGAGGGAATGCTAATCATGTCCGAACAGAGCGCTGTCCACACCCCCTCTCTAGTGTGCTTGAGCCGTAAGTAACATATCCACAATATGTAGACTTGTGTAATTGGCCTGCAGCGGGACTAATTTCTCTCATTGTTTCTTGTTACAAAACTTTACACAATATAGACTGCAAAGTTACAAATCTTTTCGGAAAGTTCCAAAGAGGCTATTGCCTTTTTTTTTTTTTTTTTGGAGTTTAATCATAATCGATTGGCAATCGTCTTATACTCTTATTTCCCTATGCCTACCGTACTGTTTGTTCCTCAGCCCAACTTTTATGAACGTTCCTGCCTTAAGCCATTTCTTTAATTTCGGCCAAAGAAGTCTCCTCCTAGGTCCTAAGTATCTCTATGTAGCCATTATTGATTTCCATATAATGATAATCGATTATTGTACCAATATAGCCTTTCCTCTTGAGTGGATTTCCTCTAAGATATCAATTGCTGGTCAAACTCCCTAAGTTTCAGAAAAAAAAATTCCAAACCTTCTTCGGTTATGCCAGTCTTGTATCTTTGGTTACTTACTTGTATCTTGGACACATCTCCCAATAAAATATAGTTGGGCAATTTGCAAACAAGATAACTATAGGCTGAACTAAGCATTCCTTTTAATGAAAATTATAAAATGCAACTTGATAGATTAATAATATAATATCATGAATTAATTCGCTCAAATTAATTATTAGATTATGTATTACTTTTCAAAGGTATAACGTTTCTGCTACTATGATATGAATAACTTGGATTTATAATCTTAGCCACAAATTTTAAACAATTAATTGCAAGAGAAAAGAAAAAAGAAATCTAAGTATCTCAGACAAGGCTTAACCTGGATCTTCTACTTTCCAGGTTAGAGCCCTCACTGAGACAGTGAGATATTGTTCTATTCCTTTGCATTTAACTGTTTAAATTTACGTGGGAAAAATACCAAATAGAAATAATATTCATAAAATCTACAAACATTAAAATTTTGAACTTTGTTTAATACCACAGCTTGTGTTACTTAATAGTGTAGTGGATAATGGTTTATATACCTGATTTGCCTTCGCAAACTAGGACTACTTTTTCGGTCCTTCCTTTTCCGTCAAGAATAGCACATAGGTAGCCTTTGGTATTCCCGTTTGTAAAATGAATGTTTACGCTTTCTCAGCTATTTCTAAAAACCACTGGCGAATTTTCTACTCCATTTAAGTGAATTTAAGCCAATATATTACCTTTATTATAAAGTCTTTTACCAAAAGTGAAGGAAGTGTAGCAGTCGATACAAAATTTTAAAGTGGAATTTTTGACTTTTTCATATCCCATTTTTAAACAACATTTTCTTGCATACATGTGCAATTGTTTATTGGGACATGGGCTTGACTCTCGATTGAACGTATAATTTCATACTCTTTTTAACAATATTCTTTTAAAACTGAGTGTTTCAATTTAGTCAGTAAATGGTGCTTCTCAAATAACTTAAAACATGTAAGTACAAGCGTATGTGGGTAAAGACCTGTAGTGGTAGGTGTAAAAGGTAATCTAGAAAAGACTACTTCTAGTGGAATGTAATAAAGACTAAGTGGAATTCCACTAACTCTTCTCATTTCTTTTCATTCGGTCGTTGGAAAGTGTCTGGACAGAGAATTTTAAGAGGACAGAAAGTTCATTACTCGACCACCCAATTAAAAATGTTGAAACAAGCCTTGTATAATTATTTTATCTTTTTTCTTGAGCCAATTTTTAAAGTATTTTCTCATCCCAGTAGGATATTTTTTTTTTCTGGCCTTCTGTTGTCTTTTGATCTATTCTATTGTTGATAAAGCGTCATTAATTTAAGATTAATGGTTCTTTTCAATGTGGAAACCTCTTTGTAACTATTTATTTTTTATTTAACCCTCCTTTAAACCACATAAGATCATGAAGGGTTATAAGAAAAAAGTATAAATGTGTATATACTTAGAATAAAGTGTCTAGATTTGTGTGTATTTTCCCATCTCTGCCATTGCTTTAGTGCCTGTTTGTGAAATATATTTTTCAGGTGTTGTTTTGAAATATGTTCATAACATACAGTCAGTGAAGGATCTATGGAAGTAGATTTTGCTGCTTCGTCAGTTAATTCATTCCCATGTAAACCTTAATACCCTCTTGTCCATGCACTACTAATCAGGCTGGTTCCAATTGTCTGTATGTTATGTATAGTTCTCATTGATTATGAGATAATGGCATTATCTCTTTGTAAACATATCTAAGGTTGATTTACTGTCAGTTAATATATTAATGTTTTTAATAGGTCAGTCCCTATGTATGTATGTAACCAAGTGATTTCGGGAGAGTGAATTGTACGGCCTGATTGATTGTACAATTTGGTCCCTTATCAAATTTTAATAAATCTTTGGAAATCAATTTTTTGGGTAAATTAGACCAAAATTTGTAGTCTGTGTATAATTTCATTCGTCGGTATAGTTCAGGATAATTTCTAGGTATAAGGCTAGTATAGCCTACCCGAGTTGTTTTCATTTATGTCTGTGTGTGTATATATATATATATACATACACATGCACAAAGAGGTAGCATTAAATAATTAGTAAATACATAACAGATTTAATACATTAAATAGTATAGAATGAACAAAGAAACTAAAAGCTAAGAGCCCAATTACCTTGTAGGGTGAAGGTCTAATTCGCTCACCAAAAACAACCTGTCCTAAGTTTTCAGTTGGAGATTTGCTTTCTTGAGAAGCTGGGCAAAAATCAAAACTAAACAAATAAACAAAGAACATTAAGATACTGCATCTAGCCACAAACATGGTCTAATATACATAATTATGATACTTACTGATAATATTCATATGGAATTACTGACTCCTCTGTATTTAATCTATTGACAAACAAATCTACCTGAGACTGTAAAAAAATAAATGAATAAATAAATAAAAAAAGGTAATAGTGCCTTATCTAAGTAAATAAAAAAAAAGAGTGGCTATCTATCTTACATTACATGCTGCTAAATCACGATCACTTTGTTTGCAATAATTAACAGGCGCCAATCCAGGTAAATAAAACGCTGAAACTTTATTAGCCAGCAAAATGAATGTCAGGAGATTAAAAATTTTAAATGTTTGAAAAATCATATTGATTGAGAATTAACAACATAAGACTTTCTCAGAGCTTGCAAAGACAATTACGCCCAGAGCATATTAAANTGATTTTATAAGTTAGTTTAGGAATAGGAAATTTGTTAATGTATAAATATTATTCTTTTTTTTTTCTTTTTTCTTTTTTTTTACTATTTTCAAGTCATTCTTAACATTTTAAAATTTCCTATTAGGAATCAAGTAATGTTGATGTTTTATCCACAACTGACTTGAGGTAACTTTTTTTAAAATATTTTCTCCTAATGTCATTATTTTCAAAAATACTTGATCCAAAAAGAGTGAAATTATACATATTTGAATTAATACTTATGTAAAAATTTAAGTTTAAATTTAAATCTATTTCAAAATTATGAAGTAACTTTTCATTTACAAATAAATATGATTTTGTTAGATACATTTCACTCGCGTACTAACAAAGTAATACAAACAATTCGGTGATCAGACTATACTTTATATACTATAGCTCATTTTCATATTCCAATTGGCTTATTTGTTTCTTACCTATATTTTACAAAGTTTAATTAAGATATAACCTATATTTTCAAAAGCTTAAGATTAAGACAAGGCATAAACTAAGAATTCAATGGTTGTAGGCCTGAACAGCATTGTAAGGAGCGCATATTCTGTTTTCAAAAGTTCTCAAGGAATATTGGAAACAGTATATAGATTTGTCTTCCTCGAAGTTATAGCTCTATTCCAAAAACTGAAAACTGAGTAAGTAACTCAAAAGTAAGACTGATCTTGAAGTAGTTTTTGGAAGCCAGTTTCAAGACCAATATTTTTATCGCTAATCACTGTATTATAAGAAGGTGACCAGGATATAAACACTAACTGTGATTTCCTTCTCCACTGCTTCTAAATATATGGATGAAAAGACCGATATTTGTGTGAAGAATACTGAAGCAGTGTCAAAATGAAACTAATAAAACTGCCATAAACAACACATGGTGATAAAATGGTAATATAAGGATTTCCGCAATGGCGTACAATTCTTATTGGCAATTCTGAGAGGAAATTTCAGCAGGTAGTGACAATGACTAATAGAATTGTTTATTATTATTTTTTAGGTGCTAACATTAACTATAAACAGTGGCCGTCTAAACACTAATCACAATCATCCAGGCAGATATGAATGCCATATCAATACCAATCTAGTGAATTTAAAAAAAATAATACAAAATTAATTGACAGAGAAAACCATTAAACCAAATTTATACATAAAAAAAATAAAGCTAATAAGCTTTAAAAAAAAAATTAAAAAATAAGGAATGCCCACACAAGTCACTGGTGATTCGAAGACAAGAGGTGAGTGTGAAGGACTGTCTGAGAGAGAATTCTGAGGACTTTCTTCTCGGAGGACAATTCACTCAAGTTTAGCGGGGAACTTATTTTCTAAGCTCCATCTGGGAGAACTTCAGATATGAATCACTCCCCGTTTCCACTCTTCTTCCAGAGATTCCTCCGAGAATCATGACAGATGGGAGTCCTGTCACATTTGTCTGCAATATTAATAAATATAGAATGCTCGCCTCACAATAGACCCACAAAAACACACACAAAAACCTTTAATAAAACTCAAAAGTTTTTTTTGACCGTGGAGAAGGAAGGCAATACTTACTGCAAAAATTTAACATTCAGCTTACGACTGCAGCGCACCAAAGCAGGGAACTTCAGAATTAGAAATTTCAGCTTTTATATTCAGGAACTTAAGCTTGCAAAACAATCAAGTTGCCCTCTTAATTCTTTATTTAATAGTAAAAAAATAATTATACTTATTATACTAATTTAGGCTGACAGGATTCTGGAATTAGTAGACTTAGAGATCTGGTTGGTTCTAATACTGTTCGGTATTTACTTGGACCAAACATCGTCTAGAGGAATCGAAAATAGGTAAAGTTCATAAAAGACTATTGCATAAATAGAAAAAGTTTGTAGCTAGTAGAATTTCGAGGTTAGGGACGGGAAGCACTCAGCTGCGTATCTGAAAGGCAAATGAAGGCTTTGGCAAACAGGCAGTTAGCAGACGCTCGAGTGACTGGTCCTTGGAGTCGGCTCAAAGTGCGCTCGGAACAGATTACTCCGAAACTTGCAAAGTATTTCCATGGCAAAGGCGGCTGCATCGCCGGGTTCCGCCTCCTGGGAGCCCCCCTCATGCATTTCTGAGGAGACGATGAGGCCCACATCTCCCGCATGTCTGCCACGTCGTTATGGCGGTCTCATCAGCGCCAGATCCCCGAGAGTGTTCCGTCATTCCATGAGAATGGTCTCAGCCAGACCTACCTTGTTAACAGGCAACAGGAACTCCTGCAGCTCCTCATTCAATCGCTGGCAGTAGTAAGTGAGATTGGTATCGAACTGTGACGTTTTAGACTTCTACTGATAAATGATAAAGTGCATCCGTTATATGCGATAAGGGTTATTCTGCAGTCAGTCAGTTGTAATTAATGAACAATTTTAACTGTAACAGTATTGTTTATTGTAGCCTACAAATACTACATTTTATCATTAGTAGTCTAGAATAACTTTTAGTGATTTCAATTAATAAATTAATTAAATTAATAAAGCCTTCGAACATCCAACGTATTCAATCCTTCCAATCCAAAATCCTAAGAGTTATTGCAAATGCTCCATACTACGTCTCGAACTCTACCCTACATCAAGATTATAATATCTCATTCGTCCAAGACTTCATCTCCACTCGCTTCACGCTCCTTCACTGTAAACTCCAATTTCACGCTAATCCATATGCCCTGTCCCTGTCATCGGACTCCAATCCCTATGATCCACCCCGACGACTAAAACGAAGATTGCCCCGTGACCTCCTGGGAACATAATCTGTAAATAATTTGAGAGTGGTGTCGTTGGTCACCTTCTCTCCTCATGTGATTGATATTGTATGTCATTTTTTTTCTCTAATTCATTGTGGTGATCAAATTACAAAATTTTTTAATTGAACAGAATGTAATAAATGAATAAAAATTTAAAAAAAAAATTATTATTAAATTGAAGTAATTGTTATATGTTTTTATTCTCAAACAAGTTTGAGAGTCAATACTGAAAATTATGTAACTTTAAGCATAAAAGTTAAAATATAATAATAAATTTAAAGAGTAAAATGTGTACTATTTATCATATTTATTTTAATGTGTATCATTACTAACTGAATAGCTAAATTACATTACGAAAATTGTATCAATCTGTAGCATTAGAATATAGTATTAATGAGTTATTTAATAATCAATTAATCCTGAACAAATCTTGGACATCTTGACCAAGAATGGTTTAAACCTTTAATATGACCCAGCTTACGCAGATCTTAGTCTATGTGTTAGAAGTTTTCCTTCTGGAAAGTTCTAGGCCTTGTCTCGTCCAAGATCCTCGCTCTGGAAATGCGCCAACATTATCCCGGGTTCGGTGCCTGTAAACAAGCTTTTTATTCGGCTCCGCTGCTCGCGAACAGAAAATAGATGGGAGAAAAAAAAACCAGATACGAAGGGGGAAAAGATATAAAAAAAACCCGAAACCAACTCCCTTAAAAATAAGAGAAACTCAAAACAAAGTATAACGAAAGGAAATATAATCTCGCCACCCCCTCCCCAAAAAAGAATTATTTTGGGATAACATTCTTTATATCAAATCAAAACCAAGGGCGGGTCAGGTGTCTCAACATCCCACAGAATATTAACTTGTTTCAAACTGTCAGAATTTTGTAAATGATGATTTTAGTTTGGCAGTGAAATGATTTATGCAGCTATGCTAAATCAAAGTACAATGACGGAACTAAATTTAAGTTGTACTATTTTACTCTCTATACAAGAAAGTCAGCAAATTAAATTTTGAATTTCAAAGGCCAACTTTAGTGGCAAATAAATAATAATATATGTTCTACTTCGAATCATAAATTAATTTTTTAATATGAATAATGGAGGTACTATATTACGGAGCATTATGTTATGGTACTTTCTATATTTGTCTTATAGGTTTTTCTTAATTTTTTTTTAATATAAACATTAGGTCCCAGTAAATCATGACATGCATATTGGACCATGAAGGGTTTTTTATTTTGATATATATGTTGGCTTCATAATGTGACTTTTAAAAGGTGTCTTTCAAACTCCTTCATCGCTCTTTCTGAGGGAATGAAGGAAAAATATGATTGACACAAAATAACATTAAAAAACACACTCGTATTTATGGACAGTTTATTTATAAAAAGATTAAGTCCATTTTTCTCAATTGTTTAGAAAAAAATAAAGATGATTGCTCAATATAAAAAAAGTAGGTACGCTTTAGAAATTTTAGACTTGTTTGAAAAAATAATTGAACAAATATTTTAGTTTTGCAATTGGGCTAAAACCAATTTCAAAATATACTATACCATTTCATAAACCAAAATAAAAGACTAATAATTATATATACATATAGTAAATAAGAACAGGTGGGAGAAAGAGAGTAGAGTAACACACTCAAAAAGAAAAAAAATACAGTAAGTAAAATATTCGGGGAGACTTCTCTTTTTTTTTTTGCGTGTGTCCAAAACACTTTTTCTTCAATTCTTTCTTATTTACTACTTATATCGCGACCATGAGTATTTTATATATATAAATATACTTGAGTCTCCCTTCACACCTCACTGACGAAGGGCGATGAATCTGGTTTGTTTCCATGAGAGGTTTCCTGCATCTGCTGCCATAGTCCAAGGTCCACTAAGCATAATTTGTATTTATTTTACCGCTTTTGTTTTCAATTCCTAATTCATCCCAGTACGTATGCCCATGTGGAAAACAAATGTTTCTTTATTCTTCATTGAGCGAGATAGGTAATGATAGTGGAACATTGCTGACCACAAACTTCGTAATTTTTTATACAAGAAATGCGAAGGCATACAAATATAGCCGAAAATGTTAGCTCCTTCGAGTATAAGACGATAAATTCGTCTTACTTAGGCGTTTAGACTCGGAGTAAAGTCCGGAGAGTTGAAGAGATTATCTAGCCTGCCTGGGTTGTGTAGGAGTCAACATACTTGCCACAACTAATATCATTATTTATTTGTATTTTTTTCTTTTCGCAGATTGCAAGAAGGTTTACTGTATCAAATGTATGGGTGTATGTATACATACATATTTCTACATTACTATGTTTATTATGGTTGGAGTAAGTAGAGAATATTATAACTGCATATCTTAAATTGTTAGATTAAACGCTGTCATATTAATTAAGTCTCTGAACTGATAAGTTGCCATTTACTCGTTTAATATAAGAAATTTATAGCAAAGAGAAGCTTTAAATTTTTGGTCTGCTGATAATATACCAAATTAGTCCAGCACTTATCTTCCAAGTTCTGCATTAGGATTAGGATCAAGATATTGGGCGGTCAACAGCTTGGTCATTGCGCCCTGACTGTTGGGAGTTTGGAACACTGTTTCAATTATCCACTCTTTACATTCGCTAGTCGTTGTTTAAGACTTATAAGCTAGAAATGGAACATCAACAAAAAAGTATAAGTGACAATCCCAAAATAGAGATAATAAACGTAAACAACAATTTTTCTTGACTAGATGAACAGTTTTTATTATTACAGTGTTATTGAGCGTATTTTTTTTTTTTTTTAATAATAAATAATGTTCGGTTTAACTGTCTGATAACTAAGTTTGAGGATTAAAGAGATCTGTGAATATGTATTAAATACACTAATTCAAGAGATACAGTATTGACGTATCCAGCCATTGCTGGGAGGAATACACTTCTAGTGCCACATTCTGTTCCCTATGAAATTTGGTATATTTGTGTTTATATTCTAAAACTTGTTTACATTAAGTCATTTTTATTATATCGTTAACTATTTCATACATAGTCTTTAATGGGCGTTTTTTTTCTTAACTTTTAAATTATGTGACATTACAGGGAACTATTTGACATTTAATGAACTGTACATAAACTTATAAATTTATTCAAATAGAGTTTTTTTTGCCGTAGATATTATTATTAGATGTATTTTTGTTGGGGTTCGGTCAAGGTAGAACCAAAAATTACAATTTTAAAAATGTGTATTTTTTAAATTATCTGCGTTTCGGCTTAAGCCATCTTCAAGGCTTCTGGATAAGAGGCAGTAAGTACAAAGGGAGAGTGGCCTGTTTCAAAAAGGGCAATACAAAAGAAAAAAAATGTAAGACGTTATTGCGGATAAGTAACTTTTGGAACTAGGAGAAATGTTTGACAGGTTTATTTTGAAGGAGGGGTAATGGTTTTTCAGAATGTTGAAAATGTTTAAATAACTTTAATAAAATTTGTTCTATGTCACTTCAGTCGTTAACTGGATAGTGTTGTAAATTAATGTGAACGGCTTCAGATAAAAAGCGTTTCTGTTCATACGGTTTTGTGGAATGAATGGTAATGTTATCGAAGTCAAATGTCTGTTTTTCATAAAAAAAAGTTTTTTGTGAGGGCAGTTTTTATTAGATTTGTCTTTATGTCATTTTTATGATTGTTAATCTTACGGGAAGTAGGGTTTTTAGTTTGCCCAATGTAAGAACCACTTTCAGAAAGTTTTGGAATATACGGGAGAGAACGGAAAATGAGGTCATCATAAAGAATTCCTTCAATAGTTTTTTAATGGTGTGAGTAGAGAAACCATTAAATAGGAGGTTGTCAGTCACACGTTATAATATTTTTGCTGTGGAATATTTGTTCAGAGAGTGTAAGTGATCTGTAGATGAGGTTTTTGGCCACATTCATTTTTTGATGATGAGGTTGAGATGAGTTGAAGTGNGCACAAATGCTTGTTATTGGGCTGGTTCTGAAGGCTCCTGTCACTAACCGGATACCGGAGTGATTGATTGCATCCAGGTATATGAGGTAGTTTGTCCTGGCCGACGAGTATACTATGCTACCGTAGTCTATTTTTGATTGGATTAGACTTTTAAATATGATGAGGAGAGAGTGCCTATCAGCTCCCCACGTAGTACCAGATAAAAGCTTTAGAAGGTTCATTCTTTTTGCGCATTCATCCCTTGTATATCTGATGTGGCTGAGCCACGTTAGCCTGCTGTCGACTATCAACCCCAGGAATTTGGCTTCTCTGACAAAACTGATATTTTCGTTATTAAGCATTAAGTCAGGAGGTGTGCTTGGGTTCCTCTTTCTGGAGAAGAGTATGCCTTTTGTTTTAGTTAGGGAAAACCTTAAGTTATTTGATGAAGCCCATGTGTTAAATTTGGTGAGTGTACTTTAAAGGTTTCTAGTTGCCCACAGTATGTTATTGTATCGGAGGAATATTTTAAGGTCGTCTACAAATAAAGAAACGTTGATAGATGGTGGTATTTGTTTAATTATTGAGTTGATGGCTATGGAAAAGAATGCGCAACTTAGGACACTCCCTTGGGGAACTCCATTGTGCAGGGGCAATCTTTGAGATAGCCTATTTCCAATTCGGACTCTAATGTAGCGATGGGAAAGGAAAGATTTTATGAAGTTTGGCAGTCTTCTCTTATAGCCCCATTTATGAAGTTGCTTTAATATTTGGCTTCGTCTGATTGTGTCGTACGCTTTTTCTAGGTCGAAGAATATGCCGATTGCTTCTTTTTTCCCGACAAACGTATTCAGCACTTCTGCCCCTAGGGCAATTATATGGTCCATAGTGGATCTGCCCCTCCTGAATCCACATTGGGCAGGAGCAAGGAGTTTGAATTTTTCCAAAGTCCATAGAAGCCGCCTATTTATAATTTTTTCTAAGAGCTTGCATAGACAGCTTGAGAGTGATATAGGCCTGTATTTGTCAATTAGGAGTTTGTTTTTTCCAGGTTTAGGTATCGGGATGACTACTGCTTCTAGCCAGAGTTGTGGGATTTCACTTGTCTCCCAAATTGAATTAAATATGTGGAGGATGGTTGATTTCATTTGTAGTGGGAGTTTTTTGATCATGATGTTGTGGATTTCATCTGGTCCGGGTGATGAGTTTTTCAATTCGTCAATTGCAGAGCTGAGTTCCTGATAAGTAATCGGGCTATTGTAGTCTATCTGGGGATGGTTGTCTTGTTGTACTTGTTCGGAGAAATCAATAGAATTAAATATTTGTTCTTCTTCTAAATCTTTAGGCGTACTTGATATTTTAGAGAAATGGTCAGCAAATATGTCGCTCAAGAGCTGTGGGTCAGAGATGTCCAAGTTCTGCATCTTTTATTTGCACAACATAATAGTCAAACTCTAAGAATTCTATGTCAAAGGCTCTTGAAATATAAAATATAATATATTACCATTAAATTGAACTCATGTCGATCATAAATTCCAGCTAATTCTGATACTGACTCCCAAATGAGGTGTTTGGATTCTAGACCGCACTTGGAGAAAATACAATATCTCTTCAGGTGTTTACTGATCCTTCCGAAATTGAAAGATGGCGCCTTATTAGAGGGTGATCCCGTTGCTGGAGCAACTCAACAATGACGGAGTAGTCTACCCCCACAGAAGTGGAGGAATTCTGTCGACAGGGGACGCTTACAGCCACAGGACGCCGAAAAGGGAATATTGCTCCAGGAGAAATCTCATATCCATGTCGTTTCTTCTGTTCATTTCCTCCCCTTTTTTCTTCTCTTTTACTTTTTTTTTTTTTTTTTTTTTTACTTTGGCTTTCTCTCCACGTTCCCTCTCCCATTTCCAAACCTGGCAGCGACTCCTGCCTCACTGCCTCTTTAATAATGCGTCCCTGCTCACCCACTTTACAGGGTTTCTCTCTCATACACCTTTCCCTATAAGCTCTTAAATTAATTTAATGTTTTATTTCAGACTCAAATAAATTTAAAAAGTATACGGATAATTATATATCGAATCTAAAATAGCTCATAACTTATCTCACAAAAGTAAGTGTTAATATTTAGGATTTGGTATACTACTCTCAAAAGCCAATTCCCCAAAACTAATTTCCCTTTGTATACATTTAACTTATATTTTATTTTTATAATAACNTTTTATAATAACAATTATAAAAACTTTTATAAATTTTTAGAACTAAAAACTGAAACATCTATCAGCTGTTCAAAATAGTCCAGAAAAAACATTAGTCTTCTTTAAATTTTGCTGCTTAATAAACGCAAATACTAAAATTCCGTCAATCTGGTGCTGCAAAATTTGAACAGATTTCTCATGTTTCATTAAGATACATATAAATTAGAGTAAATTTCATAATTTATTTTGCAAGCCTCAGATAAAAACGAATGTACAAAGAAAGACTACTCAGTATCGCTGGTTAGTGGAAAAAACATTCTCCTATGGAATGTAGTTACATTCCTAAATACCTTCCTTAAAAAGTTTTTTTTTTTTTTAAATAAACGTTAAAATATTTTACCTATAAATAAAAGTTAGAATATTTTGCCTAAACATTTTCGTTACTTAAAAAAAATTGTAAATTTTGGTATTCCTATAAATGCTTCTCTCTCCAATTTCAATCTAAAATAAGTTCATTGAAGTGTTACTATACGAATAATAATATAGAAAATTTGGTTTCCTATACTTAAAATATAAGATCTTACCCAACTTTAAATACTACATTCATAAATATTTCCCTCAATATTCATTTTCTGTATACGTATTTATTTTACACCTACTAATATGCTCTAAAAAATTGTATGTAACAGTAAGAAAAAAATACACTGTCGATTTTTTACTTTGGTCTTTATTTCAACCCTCTCTACCGCTCGACCGATTTCAGCCACATTAGTAGAGTAATTTAATTACTATGATATATTCAGCAATTATTTATTTAAATTCTTCTTATTTTATAAGAACAGTATATATATTAATAAGGAGGATATTTTAAATTTATTCGATTACTAATTTTCAATTAATATTTAGAAAAACAAATGGAATAATTCAATCATGTTTATAAACATAGCATGCAATACACAGTTTGCTAAAATGAAACTAAATTTAGCACATGAAAAACTAATCGTTTAAAAAAACAAACATAATAGTTATCTACTTAAGTTAACATAATTTGACCAATTTACGTTACGTTACGACAAAACAATAATGATTTATTACATAATCATAATACAGTAGGCTTTCTAAGGGTTATTACTTTGTTCATAAGCACTTAAATCTTTAAACTTTTAAAATATTACTAAAAGTTGAAATAGTTATCCGAAAATATTCCTCTCTGTTTGGTGGTTCCCCTCTGATGACGGTTAATTATGAACGAATGTATTAACAAATGTGGCTGAAAAATAGAAGACTTTAATATTAATAGAATTAGAAGATTTCTTTATTGGGACAAAAATTGTTAGTTCATGAACTCTGAAAGAAAACAGACCATTATATTTTATTTTATTGTACTTAATTACTGATAAATTGCCACTAGTATAGATGAAACAGGAGTCCAATATCTTTTTCTTGGACTGATGCAGGAGCAACAATCCTTTCTGATTTATACATTTAAAGCTGTTTATCGATATTTTATATTTATTAAATAAATAATTTATAATATTTTATTGTATTTATTTTCAGTAAATTTATGTAGTTAATGAGTAAGGAGCATTCAGAATAATGAGTGTCATACGTGTTGGTATGCCATCGATGTCGGCTGAACTGACGGTCCATTAGTAGTTATGCGTTCGAATAGTGTGCATCTCACCATATTTACATCTTGGGCTCATGGGAGATGCAATTATAGGCGTCATATGGGAATCCACTTCCCTTGGCGATTTCAAGTTGATATGAAGGCGGCCACCTGCTCCCAGATGACGTGTACTTCTAGGAAATTTAGAGCTCCCCTGCTCTTCCAGACGAGGCCTTGAATTAATAAAAGCGGCTTGCCAGCGGCCAACGAGTCAGTTTCAGATCACCTGTCTCAGAGCGTCGGGGTGGTCGTAGCCTTTGCAGCGCCGGTGACAGTGTAGTGTTGAGTCATAGTAACTACAGAATTCAGAAATATTTTATTTGATTGTGGTTTTTTATCCCACGTAAATTTTAAACAATTAATGAGAGGGAACAGAATATAAAAAACTATCTGTCCTCGCCAGGAATCGAACTTGGACCTCCTGCTATCCGGGCCGGTATGCTAATAAATCCATTACACAACAAGGACTAGCCAGTTATCTCATTCAATTCCCTCTACATTAGCGAGAGCCTAACTTACGAGAAAGACGAGAACTTCGTCTTAAACTCGAATTAGCTGACATTGTCATACATTTTGTCGACTCTCGTCATTTACTTTATTAAATTTTAATTTATAAATATTAATTTGGTTGTGGTTTTTTATTTCACGTAAATTTTAAACAATTAATCCAGGTTCGATTCCTGGCGAGGACAGATAGTTTTTTATATTCTGTTCCCTTTTATTAATTGTTTACAGAATTCAGATTTCATGCCGACAATTTAACAACTTTTTCTCATATAACCACTATTTTTAATTTATAAATATTGTATTTGGTTGTGGTTTTTTATCCCACGTAAATTTTAAACAATTAATCCAGGTTCGATTCCTGGTGAGGACAGATAGTTTTTTATATTCTGTTCCCTCTCATTAATTGTTTACAGAATTCAGATTTCATGCCGACAATTTAACAACTTTTTCTCATATAACCACTATTTTTAGCTGTATATTTGTAATTAGCTTTAAGTTATTCATATTTTTTTTCTTCTGTTCTTAGTAGAAGCAGTAGTTTAATAATTATCAGAATATTTAATTTTTATTTGTATATATATTCTATAAGTTTCTAAAATTTTTATTCTAACATGTTAAATTTCATTTTCTTTTGGTGTACAATATTTTAGACCTTTAGATAATGATATTATAAAATGTTACCAGTCTTGAACAGCTTTTTAGTTGTACACCAGTTTCATTACTGCTCGGTAAATCTTTAAAGTTATCTGAAAAAAAAAAATTATCCTTACCCGAAAAATTGCTTGTATAATTTAAGCAAATGGTTAAACTAGATTAACTTCAGTGAATCGAATTCCATTTTAAAAATTTATAAAAGGGTAAGAAACCTAGTTTCGTAATCCGAAATAAAATGTTCAGACATTACAGAAAACGCTTGACATAAAATGAATATTACCTTCTTCCTACAGCCTATCGAGAACCTCCCCAAACGTTTCCTCGTTCTGTATAACCTGGTGTGAAACCTCCATCAAACCTTCGACCTAAAAAGCGCCTATACCTCATCCATCCCCTCTCCGGCTCGTATATCCAGATGCCCGGCTACTTCCGCGGGCCAGGGGAGGTTATACAGTCATGATTTTTTGATGCACCATAACCTAACGCGGGCTGATATGGAGCGGGGAGGGGCAGAGAGCACCACTCTAAAACCCTCCCGGGAGAGAAGGGGCTCTAAAAAGAGGGCGGGCGTTCCTACAGTTTACGGCCCGAAGTAAAGCACTCTCACCGGTGTACCTCCTCCGCGCCCCTGCTCCGGTATGGGGCTCGCTAGTACCTACCTGCCTCCGGCAAATTGTCTCTGCCAGCGGAAGTATAAGAAAGGGACTGCTCTATTCCGCAGATGTGCCACTATCCGTCTTTATCTATCTACCTGCAATATTGCAACCACCACAAAAAAAAATAAATAAAAATAAATAATAGTAAAGAGTATAATATAAAACATAACAAGCTAATAAGATTAAAAGTATTAAAAGTATATTATGAAAAAATATGAGAGCGCCATTCCGAGCTAAAAA
>KZ808239.1:156242-167225 GCA_000696205.2 Oncopeltus fasciatus
CCATGCTTCAAAAAGGGATATAATAGGGGGGCGATACAGTTAACCGACCAAATGTGGTACAGGCGCCACACCATCTACCAAAAATTCATTAGATAACCTCTCGAAAGGGGGGGTCAGAAGGGCGATAGGCTCCCCCAACATACTGCATGAAGTATGGCTTCCGATACAGTAGTGACAATGCGCTCGTTCGACCGCGTCTTCTATCCAGTTCGCGACAAAAGTGATTTATATTTTCACTTTTTTTGAGGGGTGGGGGAGGGGTGGGAAGAGGGGTCTCTGCAATAAAGGGGAGTGTTATTATATATATTTTTTCTACGACAATCCATTAAATAATAGCTAGTAATAATTTACCAAATAACGCCCAGCAATCAGCTATAACATTTTGTTAACGTATTATGTTATAAACAATAACAATTACAATATGGTTGTGTAACATAAAAGCAAAGTAGTAACTAAACTTAATGGTAACACGTCAATAAACTTAATAAACACCTTAATAGTAACACATTAATAAATGTACTTAATGGTAACTAAACTATTTTCTGACACACACGTTCTCAGACACACATGCGCGAGCGCGCACACACGCACACGCACACACACACACAACCACTTAAGCGCAATAAATGTTTTTGAATATTATTTGTTCTGATTTTATTACACTTTTTCTTTTCCTATTAAGTAGTTTAATAATAATTCCATGTCTAACTATTTAAGGAGGTTCCACTAATTGAAGTTCAGTTTCCACCCCTCCTGCTCGTGAACGCCTGAAGGACGAGGGGAATCGGTTTGCCGAACGTTGCCGACAGCTTGTTTCGCGCCCATCCTGAGAGTGTTATCGCTCTCTCTGTCTTCGCCCACTTATGGTGAGATATGTCGAGAAATCAGCTCCGTGTTGATACCGCTGTGTCGGGCTCTGAGAAGGGCGCCTCCGACAAGTGGAGCTTGTCCTACAGCCCTCCGCTTCCCTTTTTAGATCAAAGCTTTCTCTAACGAACTGTGAGATATCGTCAGGGCGCTAATGAGCGGGAAGTGTCTAGGGCCGGCAAGGAGCTCCCCGTCCCTTCATCAATATACAACATATAACGGGGGGTGTTGTTGCTGTAGGTGGGGAAACTTTATATCCTTCCCTCACAGGATTTGTAACCTTTCATAAGGGCAATGAGTATGAAATAACTACGGCTACCTCAAGAAGTTCCAGAGAGTGGACTAAGGCTAACCTCACCGATTTTATAGTTACAATCTCATACATTTCCCACAATAATAGTTAAAATTATACTTTTCGTTAAAATTTCACTAAACATAAATGACCATGTAGGTTTCCACACCCCAGGAATGTTACATAAATACTTATTCCGGGATTCACCAAATAGAAAAGTTACTTTTTGCCGAACTTTTCACCCTTTTTCCATCATCCTGTGGTGGCTTCTTTAGGTCAAATGGCATTCTACTTTCAGTCCAGAAGGAGCCACCTCATGATGCACAAATTCTCGGCAAAAAGTAACTTTTCTACATGATCAAGCCCGGAAGATTTCATAAAACTATATTTAAAAATTATTTATTCAGAAAATATGCGCAAGCAATGTATCGATTATAAATGTGATAATTGACTGCTTTTAAAGAGGAAAATAGTTGACCAATTTTTAAAATTTAAATTTTTTATGTAGAGAGTATGATGATAATATTAATCTTGTTCACGTAGGNGATTTTTCATAGTTTAGAGTAATAAGGTAATATTATTATATATATTTTTCTACAACAATCCATTAAATAATAGCTTGTAATAATTTACCAAATAACGCCCAGCAATCTTCTATAACATTTTGTTAACGTATTATGTTATATACAATAACAATTACAATATGGTTGTGTAACATAAAAGCAAAGTAGTAACTAAACATAATGGTAACACATCAATAAACTTAATAAACACATTAATGGTAACACATTAATAAACTTAATAAACACCTTAATGGTAACACATTAATAAATGTACTTAATGGTAACTAAACTATTTTCTGACACATTCTCTGACACACATACGCGAGCGCGCACACACGCACACGCACACACACACACACACACACAACCACATAAGCGCAATAAATGTTTTTGAATATTATTTGTTCTGATTTTATTACACTTTTTCTTTTCCTGTTAAGTAGTTTAATAATAATTCCATGATTTAACTATTTAAGGAGGTTCCAATAATTGAAGTTCAGCTTACACCCCTCCTGCTCGTGAACGCCTGAAGGACGAGGGGAATCGGTTTGCCGAACGTTGCCGACAGCTTGTTTCGCGCACAGCCTGAGAGTGTTATCGCTCTCTTTCTCTCTCTCTTCGCCCACTCATGTGTGGACGAGATGGTGGGATATGTCGAGAAATCAGCTCCGCGTTGATACCGGTGCGCCGGGCTCTGAGAAGGGCGCCTCCGACAAGTGGAGCTTGTCCTAAAGCCCTCCGCTTCCCTTTTTAGATCAAAGCTTTCTCTAACGAACTGTGAGATATCGTCAGGGCGTTAATGAGCGGGAAGTGTCTAGGGCCGGCAAGGAGCTCCCCATCCCTTCATCAATATACAACATATAACGGGGAGTGTTGTTGCTGTAGGTGGGCAAACCTTAAATCCTTCCCTTACAGGATTTGTAACCTTTCATTTATAACAATAAGAGCAATGCCTATGAAATAACTACGGTTAGCTCAAGAAGTTAGAGAGAGTGGATTAAGGCTAACCTCACCGACTTTATAGTTACAATCTCATACATTTCCCTCATTAATAGTTAAAATTGTACTTTTCATTAAAATTGTAGAGAACATAAATGACCATGTAGGTTTCCAAACCCCAGTAATGTACATAAATACTTATTCCGAACTTCACCAAATAGAAAAGTTACTTTTTGCCAAACTTTTCACCCTTTTTCCATCATCCTGTGGTGGCTTCTTTAGGTCAAATGGCATTCTACTTTCAGCCCAGAAGAAGCCACCTCATGATGAGCAAATTCTCGGCAAAAAGTAACTTTCATACATGATCAAGCTCGGAAGATTTCATAAAACTATATTTAAAAATTATTTATATACATTTCTTTTCGCAACTTTTATAATATTAGAAGATTTTATTACTTTTTTATCTGCCTCTAAACCATCTTACTTTTAGACTGATTTTAGTAAGTATCGAATTTATCCGACCAGTTACAAAAATAAGCTTATGTACCAAATTATTTTTTCAAATTTCGAACAATATTTGTCGCAGAGACAAGCATATTTGAAAATAGATAGACTTAAATGTAAAATTTTGAACGGATCGTATTTTTAACCTCACCAGCTATAACTTTTCGAAATTCCCGTTATATATAAAAAGGTGATGAGATGGACTTCCTTACAGGAAATCCGCAATATGCAATTCATTTAGGTATAAAAATGTTATTACCAAAATGGAAAACAATAGGTATTATATAAATATTAATTTAGTTGTGGTTTATTATCCCACGTAAATTTTAAACAATTAATGCGAGGGAATAAAATAAAAAATCTATCTGTCCTAGCCAGAACACTAACCTGGAGAAGGAGATCCAGGCTCTAGTCCTGGCTGGGACAGTTAGATTCTTTATTCTTTTCCCTCGCATTTATTGTTTAATAGGTATTATACATATTGTTTGATTCAATGTCGTCTCAACCATAACGTTAACTATAAAAATTAATGTTGCAATGTTCCTATATATAATTAATAAAACTGCCTACTTTTGTAGGGGTTTATCAAGTGATTAGTCGTAGCCATTGAATTAATTGAATACATTAATATTGACCTCAGTTTCAAAGGAATTAAGTGTAAAAATGTACAGATAATTTTTTTTTAAATAAAGAGTTAATATAAAATTAAAAGTTTCAAAGGAACAGCAGTGAAAGACATTAAAAAAGAAAAAGCCTTGTCTTTTTATTCCACATACTTAAGTGGGATTTAGAGTTAGGAGTGGGGGGGGGGATTCAAAAAGAGGCCCTTACTGCAGGTAAATTGCGTTTGTGTAGAAGGGGGAGGGGAGATCCTCTCTATTTCCGGTCAGGAAGTATCCCTCCCACTCCAAATAGGATTCTCTCCCCTCCTTCCGCAGCGGGAATCAGATAAGGCCAGCTGGGGAGAGAAATAGTCCTCGTCGACGACTGCCCTACGGGATGGATGGGAGGCCGAAGGAAGACGAGGCCAATCAGACGGAAGTGCGGGCTCAGCAGATGGAGGGTCGCCTGACGGTCAGGTGAGGGGATAGGGTACGGGCTGAGTGATTGCTGTGTCTCATCCCCCGCCCTTCCTGCCGTACTACAGGGGATGTTTTAGTGCCTGCAGCTACCATCTACAGTAATTATAGCCATACATAATTTCAGTGCACATTCAGGGGAGTGAGGGACAAAAATAACACTTTATTTGCCTCTCTAGTACCTCTAAATCACCCCAAATCATCCCCAAACTTACACTCATACATACCCTTGGTGATTGTAGAGTAGAAATGAGTACCATTTAGGATGAATCATCCACTCAAACTTAAGAGGTTACGAATCAATTACACTTCATTGGCAGCATGTAATTTTTAAGTGTTGCGACTGAGAGATTACGAAGATGAAACGCGCCTCTGCATGAGCAAGTATGAAGTATACAAGAGCCGGAGATGAAATTATTTATATTTCACCGTAGCGTTGAATATTGTCAACGTATTTTGCTCTACAATGGAAATCGGCATTACACGCCATAGCCATATCATCACGGAAGTCCGAATCGACCAACAATAAACTGCGAAGAATTAAGAACACCACCAAGGAGTGGACCACATCGAACCGGGAGAACAGAAGAGAAGAAGTCGTACTAACTAAACTTAGAATAGGTCACACCAATCTTACCCACATGCATCTAATCACTAAAGATCAACCGCCAATATGCCTTAAATGTAGCTCTCAAATGAGCGGTCAACATTTCATTGAGGAACGCCCATATTATACTAATCTATTTACAAGCGAAAACCTCCCAAGACAACTTTCGGCATCCCTGGCAAACCATGAATCCAATGTAGGCAAACTTATGTTCAATTTAAGAGAAAAAGGCATATATAAAAAAAATTTAATTAACCAAACAGTCAGGGCGTAATAACCATGATGTTGATCGCTCTATAACCTGATCCTAATCCTAATCATCACGCCGTTCGAACTTCTATCTTCTGAAAGGTATCATGAGAGTTAATCGTAAAGAAAAACATAATTAATGTAATGTTGTACTTAATGGTGTAATTTCGGGCTTGGGTGTATTAACTCTGCGAATGAAATTATGTGCATGTTTCGTGCGGGAACACAAACGGCACGCAGAACTACTAATTCAGCGTAATTTGGGATAGTGCTGTAGGGCATATGTCTGGAATTGCCACTGTCCCAAATGTCTGTAGCAGCTTTGTTCAAAAGCCCACAAACTAGATTCTTCTATATCAGTTTATTAACTGTAGGTTATTACCAGGATTCAAATATGTGTAGCAGAAGTGACCACCTTTACTATATTTTTTTTTTTTTTTACTACTGCCTCGTTTATTAGTAAAAAAGTGATGTATACAAGTTTGTGAGCTATGGTGGTGTGAGTGTAATTGGTACACCACCTATAGCGACCCTTTTACCCGTAGGTATGTGCGGGTTATGGTGAGAATATGTCTGACCATTACTGTATATGCTTGTGTGAAGTTTATATAGATTTGACATGGAACACCCGTTTGATAACTTAACGATCCACTTTGGTGAAAGTAATAGTGTTCTTATCTTAGGGAAAATTTTCTGCAATAGATTCTGTTCTACTTCATTGAAGCCAGTCACTTTTATCTGCGCGGAAGAGCTGCTAATCTGGGTCAATCTTGGCTCATGGCAACTGCAAGACATTGGTATTCTGTATTATTGTTTAGGTTAAGCCCTACTATTGATTTCTGATTGCTATTGGGTAGGCAACTGCTGTCTCCCACAATGAGACATTTCTGACGACCCTCCCTCAATGTTAGCCGTGCCTGTCGAATGTCGAAGAGTGGCATAGACCCCATAAGCCTGATTTAACTCATTAGTTCTGTATTTCCTCTTGTTATATGCAGATATGATCAAAAACTATGGGAAATGGAGGAATCATATTCATTCATTGGTGTACTATATATAAGCAGTGTTCAAGATCTTTATTACTTTAACAAAAATATCCAATAAATCGAACACAAAAATCAGTGTTCGAACTATTAGCTTTAGCCTAAAACGCACAAATGTTAAGGGCTTAAAGTCAGCTCTCATCGCTGAATGGTTATGGAAACTTATGAGATTTTGTAGACAAGTNGTCTGGAATTGCCACTGTCCCAAATGTCTGTAGCAGCTTTGTTCAAAAGCCCACAAACTAGATTCTTCTATATCAGTTTATTAACTGTAGGTTATATATATATACGTAATAGAGAGAACTTTGAAGGTATGTAGACAGAGATCCATTTCCAAAGAAAAAAAAAATTGGTCCTGTTTTATTGGCCTTCAAATAGTGGTTTTATAAATAAATATCGTTATGAAAAAGATTTGGTCGGGAATTCGGTCTCCTGATGATTTAAAGAAATGAAAACTAATTTGTAGAAATGTTTTTAACGTATTCAAAATGACCGTGGTTATCAAGGAGGAAGTTGGACGTGGGTGTCGGTCACAAGAATAAAAAAGTTTTTTTACAGGCTACGTATATTACCAACGGACAAATTCCAGGTCTGAGCAACAAAAGAAACAGGAATGAATAAAACAATAAGAGTATGTATATATATATGAGTAATTGGGCTAAATGGATATATTAAAAAAAAAGGAACTTAAAATTGTAGGCAAGTTGAATAGTGCACATGCCAATGAGGAAGATGGTGGAAGCGAGTATTTTGTTTTAGCATAACTAAATCGTGACTGAGAAGTATTTTATTGGTAGGGGTTGTTAAGAAGGGATGGTCATGAAGGGGGAAAATTCTAGTGAGAGTCGGTGATTTACAGAGGAAAAGGCGGCTTGTCTTAGAGGGATTATGTGGCCTAAGGGTACTGGAAATGTCAATATGAGAAAGAGAAAGATTGTGTGGTGAAATAATAAAATTCTATGAAATGAAATGAAAAACATTACTTTGAATAGATGAAATACAATATTTGTCTGTTTTATCGTTAATGAGGTTTCGTTTGAAGTTTATGTGAATAGACTCGGCTAAAAGTAGTTTTTATAAAAAATATCTGTGGGGTTTTTGTTATTTTTAATATCATATCATGGTGATTGCTAAATATTTTTTAGGTTGGGTTTTTTGTTAGCCCTTTATATGCTGTGTTCTTTTGTGAGTGGCGCAAACAAATTTATAAAATAATTTTACATTTTACTCTGCTGGGAATGGGGTTTTTTAATTTTTGAGTTTTTTGTTGTTGGAAAATCCTATACGTAGTTTGGAAAAGGTTTTAATTAGGGCTTTGTTATTTTTTGTCAGATAGAGTAGAAATAAAAGGTCTAGAATGTAACATGGGAATATGGCTGAGAGGGGTGGATTGTTGTGATGGAAAGAGTAGAATATGAATCATAAAATTTATTAAAAAGTCTTTGTACTATGTGTTGCGAGAAGCCGTTATTACTAAGGACGTCAGATAAAATTCGGTATTTTTATAGTAAAAAACATTTGCTATACAAATACAAAGATTTTTACATTTTTATTATTAAATTCAGACATATTTTTATATTTTGTTTTGTTTGTATGTTTCTTTTATTAATCAGCCGGAAGAAAGCATGAAGTTTAGGCCTATAAACTAGGCTAGGAATGTAAACTTTTTTGTTACATCAAAAAAAAGATTTCTTATTTATTCAAATCCCAAGACCTGATACCTGACGTATCCTTCCTAATGAAGTTCAACGGTCAACTAATTATCTCTTACAACGCTTATATATCTTATAAATATAATCAATTAAAAACTTTATTATTTGAAATGTACAAATTCATTTACATTCCACTCTAAAAAGTTATTATATTTATATCGAACTTAGAGTTTTAGCGCAAAATTATAAACTTTAATTTTTATGGTTGTAATTGTTTCTTTTGATAACACTTAATAGAAGACAAGAGCATGTATAAGATCATTAATAGTAAATAAAGAGTATATCGCTTTATACATATATATTATGTATATATCTGCAAAGCAGTTACAGATTTTTTTTGGAAATATGGATCCCTGTCTACATACCTTCAGAGTTCTCTCTGTAACTTATACCTCTGATTCTTCAGAAAGTGATTCCCACGTTAGCTTTCACTAAGAAAAGCCTTCTAAATACTTCTTTTTCTCGGCTACACTTCCGAGTTTACTACCACATCCCATTATTGACATTACCTTTCTGTTTCCAGGGACTCCTGAAATTTTACTGCCTAATCCTTACTCACCTCAAATGTCCCGTTAATTATTTATTGTTTGCCATTGCTCATTTCATTCATTCATTTTAGATAACAAATTGTTTTTAATATTGGTTTACCATTTTAATTACATTCATTGTATAATTAGGATTGTATTAACCAAGCCTTTCAACTAATTATTAATTTATAACAATTCAATACTAACATTTATTAATATGTCCTCGCCGACTTTTCCATGAAATCTCAAGAGTTTGCATTACTATTCATCGACGAGAGCTGACTTTAAGCCCTTAAAATTTGAACNCGAAAATATATCTATAATATATATATATATATATAGCGAAAATATATCTATATATGCTTGTGTTTTTTTTTACTTCTTACTAAAGATAAATTCTGACATAAGTCATGCCATGCTTCAAAAAGGGATATAATAGGGGGGCGATACAGTTAACCGACCAAATGTGGTACAGGCGCCACACCATCTACCAAAAATTCATTAGATAACCTCTCGAAAGGGGGGGTCAGAAGGGCGATAGGCTCCCCCAACATACTGCATGAAGTATGGCTTCCGATACAGTAGTGACAATGCGCTCGTTCGACCGCGTCTTCTATCCAGTTCGCGACAAAAGTGATTTATATTTTCACTTTTTTTGAGGGGTGGGGGAGGGGTGGGAAGAGGGGTCTCTGCAATAAAGGGGAGTGGACGTCACAAAAATTTGATGGTAACGTAAAAAGAATTCTACTCTCAGCGTAATTCGCTAATTTAAATAACCTGAATGATACTCTGTAGAAATTTATCTGAATTCGGGAATGAACACTGAATGACCTTATAAAAATAAAAATAAATTTTTTTAAAAGGTTTTTAGAATGTAGCCGTATATAGTATATGTGATATACTTGTTAGTTATTATTTTATTATAATGTTTAAAATTTACCTTATAAAATTAAAATTTCAAATGATAAAACTCCGTTTCCTAACAATAAAATAATTTTGGATTTAACACGTTGAAATGTTCCAAGGGAATCTTGACCCTAAGGATTTACTTTTATTTATAAAGACAAATTATTCGAGTAAATATTAATATCGAAATGTATGTAATGCTACCGAAAAGAAATAGAAAATTACAAAAACCAAATTAGTCAAACTTAATGTAGGCTACTTAATAATTCATTCAATCTGGAGGTAAGAAACTATATATATGTCCAAGTTTTAGAAACCATAATGGTAATCATATTAAATAAGACAAGATAACTTACTGATAAGATATCAGAAAAAAAAAAAGACAGGAATAATATGGATTCTCAGTTATGGATAAAGACACATACTAGAGACAGTGGGGGAAAGCGCACGTGTGTACGAATAACTTTCCTACCGAATATTAAAAGATAACTATTACGAGAGCAAAGTTATGAATATTCGAGAACCACAATAATAAATAATATAATTAACAAAAATCTAAAACAACTAAGAAAAAACAACTATTTGAACCTCATTCAAAGAAGGCTATATAAATAGCTATAATTATGAACTCATAATCCTAAGTTTTTTGTTCACATATTCTAATTAATGATTTATATCGAAAGCAAGTTAGGTTTTATTCTTTATTCATAACGCTACACTCTTCTGCATGGTAAACAAGATGCCCATGGACACACTGAATAGTTGTTACAGACATCACGTTGACAAATGTTAAAACTAATAAATATGCCTTTGATATCGGCAGAAACTCATTCAATTCAATTGCGCAAAGGAGATATCTGGCAGCCTTAAAAAATACGAACTATTCAATACATCTCTTTAAAATGAAATATGAAAATTATAATTGTCTTCTGTGCTTAGACTGAGTATGATATGCAATAACACTTACGTCTTTGGAAGAGGCATAACTGTTTGTACTTTTTTTTCTTATATGTAAACGTAATTTTTAAACTCATGAGATATATATATNAAAAATAATAATAATATGAAATAATATGGATTCTAAATTATAAATGAAGACACAAACTGGAGACAGTGAGGGAAAGAACACGTGTATTCGAATAACCTTCGTACCGAATATTAAAATATAACAATTACAAGAGAAAAGTTATGAATATTCGAGAACAACAATAATAATAGATTATATAAATAACAAAAATCTAAAACTAGTAAGGAAAAACAACTATTTGAAGTTTTTGTTCACACATTCTAATTAATGATTTATATCAAAAGCAAGTTAGGTTTTATTCTTTATTCGTAATGCTACACTCTTAAGCATGCTTTTGTAAGCAAAATGGTAAACAAGATGCCCATGGACACACTGAACAGTTGTTACAGACATCACGTTGACAAATGTTAAAACTAATAAATATGCCTTTGACATCGGCAGAAACTCATTCAATTCAATTGCGCAATGGAGATATCTGGCAGCCTTAAAGAAAACGAACTATTCAATACGTCTCTTTAAAAAGAAATATGAAAATTATAATTGTCTTCTGTGCTTAGACTGAGTATGATATGCAATAACACTTACGTCTTTGGAAGAGGCATAACTGTTTGTACTTTTTTTTCTTATATGTAAACGTAATTTTTAAACTCATGAGATATATATATATA
>KZ808239.1:180519-196845 GCA_000696205.2 Oncopeltus fasciatus
ATTATACTTCATTGTAAAGTTAAGCTCATAATATATTTTAAATATATTGATATATTATATTTTTTACGTTTCTATACACCATAATAATAATATATATATATATATATATATATATATATATATATATATATGTATCATTTTTTATGGACTGTATTTTCTCCAGTGAATGATCGGAAGGTATCCGTCAAAACTTTTCAAAACTCGAGTCATAAAACGAACGTGAATAGCTTGATTTTCCCATGAGGAATTCTGCAAGAAGAAAGACCCTTACGGGGAGAGCATTATCCACAGATGTGTTGCTAGCCGTGGTGCTTGATCGGCCGTGAAATCTTAGGCAGGTATACGACGCTTTCCGTAGGTGGCGAAGCGAGGCGGCGATATCAAGGAGGTTTGTCAGTGTTTGTGTGTCTGTGTGTGGTGGCTTTAGTTCGGCAATCACCCGCGAGAGAGAGCTTCCACACTGCCGGAGACGTTTCCCCAAACAGAACCCCCCCCACCCCTTCACGACTACCACCTTTGGAAAGGGTGGCGGAGGGGATAAGGGGTTAATCTCGCCCTTTATCTCAATGTGTGTCGCCCCTTCACCTTTCCCCACGACCCAAGATCAACTATTCTTCCTTCCAAGTATTATTGTTTCTCTGCAACAAGGAGCTATTGACGACCAGTGAAATCATACAATGTCCTACCCCTCTCCTCGTTACATACATAATTTTTATTAAAATATTTATTTATGTTAAGTGAAAGTTTGATTCCAATGATTGAATTTAATTTAATTTGGCTTTATTCTTTTCATCATCTTCTGTGCATTTACTTATGAAGTAAAACATGTAAATTTTCTTCTTTCTTTTCAACACATATGCAGGCGGAACAATCTAATAGAAGCCGTCCTAATTCAAGCACCTTAGGTTTTTATTTTTCTACATAGCTGAATCAGAGCCTAGTACAACAATTGATAGAATCAAAAGATCCTGTCTGGCATGCCCTGAAATTATTAAAAAGATTCCGAGGAAAGGTTAGTTAGGGATTAGGTCTTTTGGGCTCAAAAATTAAAAACTGATTTGTAAACATAAAAGTTTTTTGTTTTTAATCACCAACGTTTCAGCCTAAATTTCAGGCCTTCATGAGAGCAAACGGGGTGATGGGAAACTTTTCTGCTCTACTGTTTGCCCTGATGACGGCCTGAAATTTAGGCTGAAACGTAAGCAAAAATAATTTTTTTTAAAACTTTTTGCTTACAAATTAATTTTATTTCTTCACCTCCCAAGATCCCTGCCTCTTGTCATGAAGCTCGACAGTCATCTAGTTACCTCTAAAAATTATAAAGGTTATTTTGAAATTCAACATCCAATTGTTCAAGCTCAATATGTTTCTCTTAAACATATTTAGAAGTGCACTGTGGTCTAGGGGTTAAAGCTCTGTAAGTCTGAGCCCATTTTTTTTCCTTCTGTCCTTCTGTTTTATAAGAACTTTTACAGACGCAGAGGCTTCTTTGTTTATTCTTGGAAGCACTCAGGACGTAATTAGGGAATTACGTAGCATATAATTGTTTGAATAACTCTAGCTCAGTGGCAGTGGTACTTGGAGCCCCAACCCACGACCTGTCCCAAACCAGGGTCATGGAGTAACGCGTCGTTATAAATCCCAAGTCCAGCAGGCTTTGGTTGGTAGTACTGCTGGGCCCCTGTCTGGAGGCATGCTAGGAGGCCTGGGCGACCACCGAGCAATGTGAAGATTCGGCCTCTCATATCTGGCTCTAGGTAGATATGTTGAAAACTTGTCTTTTCAAATTAAAATTTATACAGAAAACCGAATCCCATGCACCCGTGGCTGTGGTTGCTACAAGAAAAAATAAGAGTAACCAGACTGATGTGTTGAACGTTGCGCTGTATGCTGTGCTGTACGTTGCAAATATACACTTATTTAACATGCCTTCCAATATTAGAGCTTTTTCATAAAAAAAAACAACAACTAGACTTTAATGAATTATAATATTTTTTTAATTTTATTTATTTAAGGAAGGATCCATAGTAAGAAATGAGTGACACTTAAAGATAAATTAATATTCTTATATTATGATAAAAANTGCACTCACATGTCACTGACACTTCACTACAAATGTATGTAGAGTTTGAGATCTCAGTTCTTCCCACAACTCGTATATTATAGTTGGAAAGACGGAGCGCTATAAACAGGTGTGTACTGATCACTGGCTACACCGCTACTAATGGCTAATTTGTGTCTATTAATTTTAATTAAAAAAAAGTAAAAAAAGTAATAAAATATATAATGAAATGGACAGTTAACATTGTTCTTGAGGACTATTGAATGATGACGCTTATTTTAAAAATTAAGACACTCACTTAAAAATGATAAGTTGAGGACATTTTTGCCATCTTGCAAAGTTAAAGGCCGATACCTACCATACGGAAAATATAAAGATAAGGACTGAAATCAACTTAAGGATGTTATTTGCAGACCTCAAATGATATGTCGTTTTGTAAGATGAATATTCCGACATTTTCATTTAGAACTCTAGTAAAAGCAGGACAAGAACACCAAAAAAAAATATAAATAAATAAAAACGATAGACTTAAATAATAACAAAAACCTATTCCATAAAACATAATTACTTATATAGCTAATTTTGTAGTCCATACCTTTATGCGAAGACCTAATTGAAGGATGCCAGATGCTTTAGAAGGGAATAAGGTTTACACGGAAATCACTATTAGAACTATCTAGGCCTGCCTCGTCACTTCCACGAAGTTTTAAAAGAAGCTCGCCAGGGGCCCCCTAATTCAATGATAACTTAGTGTTACTAAGTGGCTGATTCTGTGTCAGATCGTGTGTTGCGTGCTTTGGGCTGGTCGTAGTCTCGATAACAGTGATTAGGGACAATTATTAGCAAGTTATCTTGAAGCTTCTTTGTAAATAAGCTTATTTAATTTATTTATACTCATTAATTAATTTATTAGCTGTAACTAAATTATATATTCCATATATTTGTTAGTAAGGGAAGTAGATTTCATTCTTTTTTTAAATTAATATATGTATTTATTTGTCATAATTATTTAAATCAATTTATTTTTGTTCTTAATTATTATCGACCCGTAACAATATTATGTAGTGTAATTTATAAGATTACCCTCTTCCAAAGAAGTGTGATCGTGTCTCTAGCCAATTCTTTAAAGTGTTAAGTTAAAATTAAAGTTTTTAGTGTAAGCACTTGAACTTAATAATAAATTATGGTTGAAGACAATGGAAAATGCTTTATTTTTTAATCTATCTTTGAGAACCAAATTAAGAAGGAACAGTTTTCCTGAACTCCACTAAATCGGGAGAGTTGGCCCATCCTTCGTCAGAGACTGATAACGCCACATAAGTCTGAGTACATGTTTTAGGCCGGAGTTCAGGGCTTATGTATTTTGTGCGAGGCGTGTGTTTATCTCACAGGCCGACACTGATGGCGCTTCCATGTTAGCTCACACAGAAAACCATCCCACACTCTCGCCATTATTAAAGGAGGGCTCATTTGCGATTTTTTTTTTTTTTTTTCTCCCCGTCCGTTATTTTCATATTTTATCTCTTTTTTTTTTTTTCTTTTTTCGCCCACATTCATAAGGCCGCGACAGAATATTCCTCGTTGAGGTATGCCGGAATTTAACGAAGACAAAAAACTCTATATAAATTCTTTGCCTTCTATGAGGTGCCACGGAGATTCACCAAAATTTATTCAGCTTCTTGAGTATACGGAGACTAACGTGATTTAGGGCAGGAAATTTTTTTTCGTTAATCAAGAAAAGCTGCAACAGCAAACCATTCATAATAAAATCATATTTTAATACACATAATTTTACTAGTAAAAACATTACTCAATTTAAAAATATTGTATGAAAAACAAAGCTATTTAGTTTTTTTTAATTTAAATTTNTGTTATATGTCATATTTTATGATAAATTATTATTAAGAAAATTTTTTTATGCTTAAAAAATAATTTATAATCAATCCTACAACTAAGCAAAATATTTATCCTTTAAAAAGACACGCACACCAAACACATATACATATGGGTCCATTTTTGCTAGGCTTTTGGCCTCTATTATGTTATATTTAAAAAAATCAGGTGTTATAACTAAATTACTTTATTTAATTAATCTTGACTATTAGACTACTTAAGGCCAGACAGCTACTATGTACTGAAAGAGTATTTTAATTTCTCATTTAAGCATTTTCATTTTTTATATTTTCAAAATTATCCTTTTTTTTTCTTCAAAATTGAATCATATAGAAAGGGCTATCTTCAAGTATGAACTGAAATACCGGTAGTCAGGGTTTTGATCCTTGATAATAGCCTTTCCTGGACAGAATTCGAAACTGCAGACAATTTCTATTAAATATCTCAATCGTTATAGATATTTATCGGAATTAGCAAGGAGTTAGCTACAGGTGCGCACTACAGTGAAATGAATACATTTTTACACTTCGCTAATTTAATATTATTGCAACTCACGGTTGAAATTTAATACAATTTTTTTTTAAGAATAGCCTTTTCTTTTCATTGCCAATATATTATCAAAGATATATTATATTTAATGTATAAAATAATTAATAATTATTTTTTCATTGAAAGAGAGTTGCTTTATTCAAAGCATACTTTAGAATAAAATAATAAAGGATATAACAATCCCAATAGTATTTTTTCCAATTCGCAGACGTGTTAAGAGTTTTCCGCATACAAAATTTTCTTTATCTCCTGAGAAAATTCGAATATATGAATATGAATATTATTAATTATATTATTATAAATTTATGTAGTTTAAAATTGTACATACTCCTAACGTTTTCTACATCTTTTTTCTTGTTTGAGCCTTTAACTATTGTTAATTATATGACCGCGCTCCTACTGTATATAATTTTAGCTTTCTAAAATACGTTATTGTTTTTAAGTGCATGACTTGTCAATGAAGTTTATATTATTAGTTTTATATTGTATTAGAAGTTTAAACATTAGTAACAGATAGATCTCCTATTGTAAAAAAAACAACTTTCATATATTGTGCACATTATAATTCAGTAGTCAGCAGAACAACATTTTGATATACTTATATCAATGCAAGGGAATAGAATAAAAAATCTAACCGTCCCAGCCAGGACTCGAACCCGGATCTCCTGCTATCGGGCAAGCGCGTTATCTAATTACGCTACCGAGACAAGCCTGATAAGTTATTAAATTTCCAGCATTAGTGTCGAGAGTCTAACCTACGAGAAAGACGAATACATCGTCTTATGCTCGAAGGACCTGACATTGTCGAGCTATTTATCGATTCTCGTTATTCACTTTTTATTATCATATATAAATATTAATTTTATTTGTTGTTTTTAATCCCACTTAATTTTAAATAAATTAACGCAATGGAACAGAATAAAAAATCTGACTCTCCCAGCCAGGGCTCAGTAAATAATAAGTAATATAAGTAATAATAATAAGTAATTTAGATATATTGTTGTTCAACATACTGTGAACAACGTAACAGAATGAAATTATGTGATGACTGAAGATGACGTTAAATTTAACGTAGAATAAACTTATGGAGATAATGATAACAAAAAAAATATGATTGAAGAATAGAGAAATAGAGAGCGAGAGAGAGTGAGACTGAAAAAAAACAAGAGAATTAGAAGCATATAGAGAGAGATTGAGTGGAGAGAGATACAGAGGGTAAAAATGATGAATCTAACAGTGAATCATGGAGTTGACTTGTGGTTCATAGAGTAAGGCGCAGAGGTAGAGAGAGAAGGAAGGGGAATAACAGAAGTGAGATAGTGTTAATAACAGTGTATCTGAGAGAGTACGCTAAAGCTGTGTGTGTGTGTGGAGGGAGTGGGTGAATAGGAGATAGCGAACATGCCGTGTACAGGACAGAATGAGAAAGAAGAAGGGAATAGATAAAGGGGAGAAACAAGCTAGAAAATACAGTCAGATGTGAAGGGAGGCCTAGCCAGCCAACCAGGGAGCTCGCGTTCCCAGCACCACTCATGTATGCGCATACATTACAGATCTCACTCCGACTGACTTTTTTCTTTTTTTTTCCTCATTGAGTTCTTCGTTTCTTTCACTTCTCTTTTCATTGTATCCACATACCTTCCCCTTTTATCCTACACCCTATCCATTTCTTCTTCCACTTAAAACACGCACACAGACACAATAATGCAAATTACAGAAACTTTATCTATCTCAATATTCATTACTAGCCATCTCAAATCTAGATTTTTTCCTTATCACAGTTTTCTTTTATTATATTAAATGTAGTCAGAGACCATTGCTTATTATTTATTAACTATTTTTTTAAATGAAAAATTGAAATAAACCAGCTGTTTTACCTACTACATTTTTATAAGTATTTGAAGCTGATCATTTTAAGTACCGTTCGGAAAAATTAAACCTTCAAATGATAGTCAGACTTATTCTAAAATTTATATCGATAATATGATCGAGTAATTAATATGTCAAATTAATAAGTTTAGTTACCCATTAGATCTGCCATTCATTTTCTGTCTCAATATTCTATTCTGTAAAAAGTAACCTATCTCGGCCAGAAAATATCATTATTATCAATATAATAATGAATGATGCATTCTTTTTTGGTAATTAATTGTCCAAGATGAGAATGAATAAAAACTTTTCGTACTTAATAAAAGCTTGACAATTGACTGTAATAAAATTTTTCAGTTTTCTTTGCCGCCCACAATATTTTATTGCATATATATTATTGCATATACAATAGCTATCTTTAAGGGCAATACAGCAGGGATCTGACGTTCTTGCAGTGCACTCCAGAATTCATTGAATGTTAAGATCAAGAAAATTATTTCGAGTAATTTTAGTGGCAGAATCGGAAAGACAAACTGGACGAGTATTAAATATTGTATTAAAAGATACCAATGTATTTAAATAAAATGGCAATTAGTTTTCACTGAAAAAGAAAAAGATACTCGATAAATGATTTTTAAAATAACAATAAGAATAGCTGAGAAAAATAAAGAAATAACCTACTGTATATTTCACACAAGAACATCAAGACAAAATCTCAAGTGTCTATAGCCTTAATCAATGTACTATTTTTACCCCTGCTAGATTTTTAATAATGAAATTAATAGTAATTATTTTTTGTATGCTGAGACCCAATTTACCTGAATATTGACTCACTAAAAAACATCTTTTGCCCATTGTGCACCCTTAACTAACCGAGTCTTTTGAATGAGGAATTATTTAAACAGCTCTGGTGTCTAGATCAAAAGAAGCCGAGTCATTTAGAAACTTTGACTCAGAAGAAGAGAGAAAAAAAAAATCAAAACAAACAGACAAATTAAACTTCTTAATCTTGAAGGAAATTTTTATTGTAGCCGACGATACAGGCAGGGAGATTGCCGTGAGAAATAATTCAAGGAAGGTATGCATTGAAGGCGAGCCATTGTTAACAGGTAAGACAAACAAAGTCATAACTGTCGCAGGGAATTAAAACTGAATGACTCCAGCCTAATCAAGTAGGCCCTGCCAGAAATTAGCCATCTAAATTAATGTAGTCATTAATGTTTCCAGAAGGGCAGAAGAGAAGAGAATTACTTTCCATCTCTGCCCCTTCCCCCTTAAGATGTACTCATATACTGGATAGAGAGAGAGAGGGAGAGATCCTTCTTCTGGTTCTTTTAGCAGATTCTCTCAAAGTTTTCACGTTGGTACCATGAATTGAAAATTCCAACATATCCTCGCAGATCCGTTATAAGATAATATAAATATGTGTGCCTGCATATGTGTGTACATGATCTATCTTCCACAATTTTAAAAATAATAAAACCAAATTAAGACTTTAGCTTCTTTTTTTTTTCAATCATTGAATTAGTCTCTTAATGTTTGAAATTGGTGGAGAAGTACGTGGGTTAGAACTAGACCACAATTTAAAATCATAAAACTTTGTAAATTTTAAATAAATATTAAAGTCTTAAATATAAATAAACGTAAATTAAAATAAAATTTTAATTTTAATTATTAGCATAACATGAAAAATTGTAGTACNACTAGCAATGTTAAATAATTTTTATTTTAATTATTAGCCTAACATGAAAAATTGTAGTACTAAATATATATGAAATGTAATTCTAAGTCATTTATATTCTATAAAAATTTTTAAACGCATATAAAGAAAAAATTTTGAAATTTAGTATTTAACATGTTTGGCCGTCAATCTAGTTTAAAAAAAATTTAAATCGGAATTTAGGCTTTTTATACCAAACTGAAAAATAAATTAATTTCCTGTTAAAGTCAGATGTGTTGGACGTGTTCATTGGAGGAAGACGGGAAATCATATTGATATATTCACTTTTATTTGAGTCAAGGAGAAATTTATGAAATATATTAGATGTGAAAAATAAATATTTGACGTTTATGACATGACATTGTTATGGAAAATGTTTGGAAAGAAAGATATTTAAGAATGTATTCGCTACCCCCAATGACATATGTCTGTCCCATTTTTACCTTCCAGGCCCGTTTAGAGCCAGGTGTCTTACATTATACGCTTATTTTCTCATCGGCTTTTATTATCAAACCTTTCTTTCTTTTTTTATTGTTTTTTTATCAAACAAGTTTACACTTGTCTATGCAAAACCTCAATAAAACACGAGATATTGTCTTGGACGCTTAGCTCCCATGTGATGGAATTTTTTACTGAATGATAAGTTTTGATCATTCCATCTGAATTCCCTTACCAGTGTTAACTGATATAAGTTGCGGAAAACTACCCTTAGAAAACCCTTATAATTTAGAAACCCTTGTGAAAGGTATTTTGGAATAAGGAAAGAATCTGAAGAGACATTTACTATTTTTTATTTTTTTTGTTATAATTTGTGATCGAGTTAGTTAACTTGGAACGGAAGTTTCTGACGACAGGGATTGAGAAAATGGATTAAAGTGAAATGAGAGATTGCTGTGGAAGAGCGCATTGCGGGTGAAGATTAGGTCTTGGATATTCAGGATATTAATGAAGGATAGAATTAAATTAATGAAAATATAAAGAACATTCCAAATTATTCTTAGGACTTTGTATTGAAAGAATTATATTCTAATGTCAATAAATAATTAAAAATAAATAAAGGAATTATGTGATGACTGATGATGGCGTTTTATTGAACGTAGAATAAACTTTTGGAGATAATGATAACAAAACAGATATGATAGAAGAATAGAAAAAGAGAGAGAGAGAGAGAGAGAGAGTGAGAGTGAAAAAAACAAGAGAATTAGAAGCATATTGAGAGAGATTGAGTGGAGAGAGATAAAAAGGGTAAAAATGATGAACCTAACAGTGAATCATGGAGTGTGACTTGTGGTTCAGAGAGTAAGGCGCAGAGATAGAGAGAGAAGGAAGGGGGATGACCGAAGTGAGGTAGTTTTAATAACAGTGTGTCTGAGAGAGTACGCTAAAGCTGTGTGTGTGTGGAGGGAGTTGGTGAATAGGAGATAGCGAACATGCCATGTACAGGACAGAATGAGGAAGAAGAAGGGAATAGATAAAGGGGAGAAGCAAGCTAGAAAATACAGTCAGATGTGAGGCCTAGCGAGCCAACCAGGGAGCTCGCATAGCCAGCACCACTCATGTATGCACATACATTACAGATCTCACTCCGACTGACTTTTTTTCTTTTTTTTCATCATTGAGTTCTTCGTTTCTTTCACTTCTCTTTTCATTGTATCCACATACCTTCCTCTTTTATCATACACCCTATCCATTTCTTCTTCCACTTAAAACACGCACACAGACACAATAATGCAAATGACAGAAACTTTATCTATCTCATTTTTCATTACTAGCCATCTCAATTCTAGGTTCTTTCCTTATTACAGTTTTTTTTAAATATTAAATGTAGTCAACGACCATTGTTTATTATTTGTTCACTATTTCTTTTTTTTTTTAATGAAAAATTGAAATAAACCAGCTGATTTACTTACTACATTTTTATCAGTATTTGAAGCTGATCATTTTAAGTACCGTTCGGAAAAATTAAACCTTCAAATGATAAAGTCAGACTTATTCTAAAATTTATATCGATAATATGATCGAGTAATTAATATGTCAAATTAATAAGTTTAGTTACCCATTAGATCTGCCATNAGGTAAGTGTATATCTCATTTGATCTTACACCCTGGAGAAACCCGTAAGATCACTAAGGCTGGCTATAGACTGTTCGGTAGAGAAAAGTGATTGTGCGCTCATGATACCTAGTTTCATTCTTAACGATCTCCTTTAATAAACGTTCGTAAAATTTTATTTTGTTAAAATACGTTAAGCTTTACCAGAAAAGGATACGCAAAGGAAAAATAACTTTATCATAATTCGTCATAAGTCATAAGATAAACCTAAGTTCAAATTCACCACGGGTAATGAGCTGAAACAATTGTAAACAAGAATGTTTGTATAAATTAGATTTAGAAATTTTTAGGTTTTAACAAATTTACCTTTAAAAAAATTAAACCATTTACTTTAAATTCATTTATCTGCTTCTGAATTTTTTTTTTTTTTTAATCCTTCAGAAATTATTGTAGGTAATTTAATAATATGGTCTATATAAGTGTTTTTGTGAGTATGTATCAACTAATCAGTTTAAAAATACAGCTTGTCGGACATTGTTCTTAATTAATCTAGACCCATTTATCTAATTATCTGTGTATTTTCTCAAATTGATAAAGTCGAATGAAAATTACAAAGTAAGTAAGTTATTGTTTGCAGTTTAGCAAATTCTTAGTATTTCTTATCTTGAGTTTTTTCCCTGTAAATTATGGTGTCACATACGTCCTTCAGCCGTCAAGAGTAAGGATATAAAAGGGCCATTTTAATTATTTTGTTAATTAGGCCGTTCCAATTTAAACCGAATTCTATTTCCAGAGGGTAAAGATGGTGCTGTGGAAGTCCGCGTTTGGACCAATCAGGAACGAGCTGAAATTTATTCTAACAATTAATTGTGGGGGTTGGGATGGGGAAGGGAGATCTGGAGGGCTAATGAAAACATTTACGTTACCATCGCTTGGGAAGAGAAATGTTTCCGATGCTTTAGAGTGTGATGTACAGTTTCCCACAGGAACGAAGATGTGTTTCATTACCCTTTACTCTCAGTTTCCACTAAGCTTGGTACCCATTTTTAAATGTATCTACGCGCATCTGAATCATATTTAGTACGTTTAAAAAAAGTGACACGAATAAAGATATTATTAAAATACTTAGACGATCATCTTCCTAGGAAGAGAATAAGAAAAAGTAATTCATGAAAAAAATTACTGTCATTAATTAGAGCAGAATTATTTTATAAATCAACAAAAAAGCGCTACAAATATTACTATAATTTTTATATTCTATAGTAATTATTTATACACTCATAAACACAAAATCATTATAGATTTATTGTCAATAAAAAATTGTTAAATAAATAAATAAAGCAATAGTAGAGATAAAAGGGCGGTCCTGACACACGCAAATTATGAAAATGGCGTAAACCATGTTGTCCGCCATTTTCATCATTTGCGTGAGCCAGAACCGCCCTTTTATCTATACTAGCAATGTTAAATAAAGAATGCTAACTGATTATAATATATCAACCTCTTACAACTAACATCCAAAATACTGTAAATGTATTAAATAACAACAAACAATATGAAACAACCTTCAAATGTACAAGGACAAAACAAGGCTTTAACACACTCCCCACTACTCCACCACGGCCCGCCAGTTGGATTAGGTATATTAAATGCATCTATTTTTCAAAGATAATGAGGGTAAAAAAAAATTATATCATTTGCTTCCCCTAGAAACAATATTTCGGGAATAGACANGTAAACAGCCGCTTCGGACACACGCAAATTATGAAAATGGCGTAAACCATGTTGTCCGCCATTTTCATCATTTGCGTGAGCCAGAACCGCCCTTTTATCTATACTAGCAATGTTAAATAAAGAATGCTAACTGATTATAATATATCAACCTCTTACAACTAACATCCAAAATACTGTAAATGTATTAAATAACAACAAACAATATGAAACAACCTTCAAATGTACAAGGACAAAACAAGGCTTTAACACACTCCCCACTACTCCACAACGGCCCGCCGGTTGGATTAGGTATATTAAATGCATCTATTTTTCAAAGTTAATGAGGGTAAAAAAAAAAATTATATCATTTGCTTCCCCTTGAAACAACATTTAGGGAATTAAAATCACCAAAATCTTCGAAACTACGTAATAGCTTTACTCCTTTAAAACTGTTTGTACGTCATAATTCATCTCTCATTAAGCACTTTAAACGCTGGATGAAAGGCGTTAAGTAGGAGATACCCGGAGTAGGGTAAATCAGGCATTATTTATTTAATGAAAAAATAATGTGTCAAGATGTACGTAGCAAATCTAAAATAACCGTCACATCAGACAGTAAAAGAGCTTGACGCGTGTTGCATACTTTGATGATGGGATCCTTTGACCCGAAAGCACTCAGACAAAATATATATTCATGTATTCAAAGAGTCCTAATAACCTTAGGTAAATTCACCTTCGATCAAGAGCATTTAGAATTGTAAAACTTAGTTTAATAAAAATATATGCCTATTTTTACGAAAGATATTTCAAAAAATGAATTTAGGAATCTAATTTCGATTATTGGCTGAGCTCTCAAAAATAGTAAAAAGAAAAGCATAAAAATAATGCCTATTGGAAAAGATAGGCTATTTTCGTTGATGGCTGAACTAGGATTAGGTGAATGTGCGTTTAAATAAAGGCCTAAATAAATGAAAATCAATAACAGCCTAACATAATAAATATAATATTATGTAGATCACCAAGGAGCCAACAAAAAGTTAAAATTGATATTGAAATGATGACTGGGGGGAGGGGAGCAACAAGACACTACTCCTATTAGCAAAGTGGCAACACTTCTTACTCTCGTCTTATTGGCAGATACAACAGCCAATCAGACATCACAGCCAATCAGACATCACTATTCAATCTCAAGAAGAGGTAGAAAAATCCCCCCTCTCCCATGTTTTCTACTCCAGAAGCTTTGGAATCAACATTATGAAGGAGTAGACCACTTTGTCGGGCCCAAGGGCCTCGGGAATGCAATGGTAAGTTCCAGCACAAATTCAAATCATCACCAAGTAAGTGAAACTCGATATGCACAACCCAGAACCCCCCACATTTTGTCTCCTCTACTTGATAAAATACTACTCGTCTCTAGTATATGTCTCAATCAACCCGAATCAAGAAGATTCGACGTAGGCTACATCTGTTCACGTAGGCTTCGACGGTCGTCAAATGTATTTACCGTTTCTTCTTCCGGGTTGGACCCGGTTGTCAAGTTTTTGAAATTTGCCCTGAAGAAGCCATCACATGATGTGCGAAAGCTCGGCAAATAAGAACAATTTGACTCGGTCCAACCCGGAAGATGAAATGGTAAATATATTTAATTTTATTTCTCTTTGAACCAAACAAAAGCTTAAACAAGCCATGTATTTCTAAGTATGATTAGTGAAGATCTGGGGAATGTTTTAATAAATCGCGTCACTGCTCTAATTTGAATAATTATTTACTTGAAGGAAGAGTCCTTAAGGTAATTTAGTTTGTTATAAAACAGCATATATAATTTTATATATGCAATAATAACTTTACGACAGTGAATAAGTGTTTAATAAATCTGATACGATAATTCATAGGAAGAGTATTTCTTGCCATCAGGCAAGATAAATATCATTATGAATAAAATGTTTAGGGAGGAATTTTTCTCCGTCCCAAAGCCCCTGTTATATTGTGGTTTTAGAATAGTTCATAACTGAATGGGAAAGTTTCACAAAGTTTATAAAGGGATAATTAGATACAGCCTCATCACAAGAGTTGATTTAGGGGTGAGGTTTGAATGACCTACTGCAAAAAGAAAAGTTAAGAATATTTTAATTACGCTCCACCACCCCGTTCAGCAAGTTTATCCCCCTGAACAGGGTGGAACTGCTTTAATTGGTAAGAACTCCCATTTACTTATTGAGTAAGTTCGGGAGTGTATTCTCGTACAAAGAGACAACTTTAGCCATATGTATCATACATAATTGGAGCTGAGTTTGAGAATTTATTTAAAGATAAATATCCAAGTTTAATATTTATTCAAAGTAGTTTAAATATATTAAAATGATCAAAAGTTGGTAACAAGCAAGTAAAAAAAATCACAAATAATACAAATACAGGAGTCTCTTGCAATACAAAATGTGGCAATTATGATCTTGAATAAGATCTGTGGTACAGGATCGAATGAGTTAGGAAGGACGAATGGAAAAGTACGGGAGAGTTTAGCATAAGATTGTCCTCCTATTCGTTCATAAAGATGTAGAATGATAGGAATGCGTAAATGGGTGACTTTTCAAATTTTTTAATATTTCAAAACTACACATGAAAATAAATATAAATATTTAATGATTAGGAATGGTTTACATGATTGTGGATTACGGAGAGGGACGGGATCCATATCCTTATGTTGTGGGATGGATGTTCAGGAAAGGATTGAGATGTTTTAAGGAGTAACGAATAATTAAAATGATAAGGTATGGCTAGAAATGGACTTGGAGTAGTATTGGATTATTCAGGAATGTCTATATTTGAGGTTAGCGAAGGACAAGGAGTTGGATGGGATGCTTTAGGGGTTGGGGAAATACTGGAATAGTTGGGATTGGTCAGATATACAGATGGAGATGGAATAGGATGATTTGCTTCAGGGAGACAGGCAGGCATGAAATAGCAGGAACGACTTGATATGGAGATGGTAGGTATAGGGATTAGGTAGGGATAAATTAGCCGGAAACTACAACGAATGGATATGGATTAGGATGGGTTTAGGGATTAGGAAATAAATAAAAAGCAAGACATTGTGATGAAAATAGTGTGGGATAGAACGGTTAAGATTTGAGATATACAATGGTTCATAGTGAACGTGAAACTTTCATGAATAAAATTCCTTTCAACGCCTTAAAATTTCTTTTTACAACTTAATTCCAAAATGCAGAGATAAAAAAGATTTACGAAAGCTATTATTACATTTCTGTTACGAAAATATATTACACAGAACATTTTTTAATGCTTAAACACGTACATATATATATATATGATACAATACATTCAGTTCATGTNATTGTGGTTTATACAATATATATTGACCATCCAACATTTATGTCTATTGACTTTTTAACTTTAAATGCATAAAAATATTACTTTTTGCCCGTTCTACATCGTAAATAGCATTTATAGGTAAGCAGCAACTAAAGAAAAGTAATTATATAAAAATTTTAATTGTTATAAAAATTATATTTTAATAAAGTTGTAACATTTTATTACTATTTCTCTAAAGATGATGTATGCCGAGAGATACTTTCACAAGTAGGCATTAAGGAAAGCATTTTCAGCCCTACTTCTATAAAAAAAAATTAAATCTTTACATAACAATGATTTTAGTTGTGGTATTTAATTCCAATTTAAATTTAATCAAGAAATGCAGAGGAGCTAGATAAAAATCTTACTACCTCAGCCGGAACTCTAAAAGACGAGAGACTGACAAACAGCCGGCAATGATAGCTCCTTCGAGTTTAAGACGATATATTCGTCTTACTTTGGCGTTTAGACTCGAAGTAAAGTACGGGGAGTTGGGGAGATTATCTGTCCTGCCTTAGTGTTGTAGTGGTCAGTATAACTGCCAGGAAAGCAGAAGACTCGGGTCTCCCTTGCATTTCTTGTAAATTTTAACCTTTCTAATAAAAAATAAAGAGAGGTATTTCAAAGAAAACTCATTACTTATACATATTCTCCTTTTTTTTCTGAGCTATTTATAATAGTTTTTCTTAATAAAAATTCGTTAAATATATTAGGCAGTAATATATACATAATATTATTACAAATTTTATAAAAAGTTATAATAATTAAATTTATAGCAAAGCACATAAATAAAAATGAATTAAAAAAAATAAGGTGGTGGATTTTTATTTATTTTCAACCTTTTTATATTTCAAACAAATAAACACTACTGGTAAACAAAATGAAACGAATGTTTTTCTAAAACGATATAAAAATATTTGTTCAAGGATGCTTCTCCCTAACTGACTGCATATTGAATTTGTTTATTTTACATATTCAAAACAGCTTCATGTTTCTTGTTTTTAATTTATATTTTATCTTTATTTTAATATGAAATATTGTTTCAAAATAATATCAGCATCTTTTTTCAAATTTCATAAAATTCACTATGCATTGAAGG